>PVIU01005138.1:0-15178 GCA_004026605.1 Ondatra zibethicus
GAGCAATGGATTGAGCCCCCAAGGTGCAGTTGAAGAGCAGAAGGTGGGAGAAGATGAGTTAGGAAGTTAGGACCGTGAGGGGCTGGTCCACCTACTGAGACAGTGTGCCTGAACTAATGGGAGCGCACCAATCCAGCTGGACTGGGACTGAATGAGCATATGATCAAACCAGACTCTCTGAATGTGGCGGCGAAAGTTGCCAGATGGAGAACCCATCAACAATGACACCAGGACCTATTTCTTCTGCATGTATTATCTTTTTGAGAACCGAGTCTTTTTGAATGCACTCCTTCCTAGGCCAGGAGGGATGGGGGTGGGCCTTGGACTTCCAACAAGGCAGGGCACCATGCCCTCTTTCAAGGAAGAAGGGGGAGGGTGGAGGGGTGGGGAGGTAGTGGGAGGGGACCGGGAGAAGGGGAAGAAAGGTAAAAATTTTATTTCTTTAATTATGTTTTTGAATGGAAAAATAAAACAAATCAATGTATGAAAAAAAATCTTTACAAATTAAAAAAATTAAGTCATTCCTTGTATTCTATCCAACAACAACGCAATAACACATATTCACACACACACACAAACACACACACATATATGTTTATATATATATATATATATTACAGAATTTCATTCTTTTCTATATCTGAATAGAGTCCTATATCTGAATAGAGACATTCTGCAGGATACAGAAGAAAGTGACTGATCTGTCTTTGAAATTTTCTGCTTTATGAAATGTCTGCTGGATACTATGGGCCTGTAGGCTAAAGATGGATTCCCCAACAGTACAGAGGAACTTTGGGTGACTGTACAGGCAGTGACATGTCTCTGTCAATTCTAGATTTTGGAAGCTGCTTACTTCTCATTTACTTAGGTAATATTATATCCTTCTGGAGTCCTTGATGGAGTTGAAGAATGGATAGTTATAGTTTTTCCTTTGTTTATCCTTCCTCCCCTCTTTTCCTCTGTCTCTCTCTCTGTCTCTCTCTTTCTCTGCTCTTCTCTCCCTTCCCTTCCATACTCACTAAATAAATATCCAACCTCACTCTGTATGGCTTGCCTATCCATGTCTCTGTCTCTTGCCCACTACTGCATGTCTCCCTGTCCTGGACCAGCTACCCTCAGAGACCTGCAGCATGGTCTCGTGGAGTGTCCATCTCTCTGTCTCTCCTTGTGGCCTGCCATAACCTCTCATGGAACTACACCATCCCTGTCTGGGACTGGCTGCCCTTGGGACATGCTGTTCACTGCTTGCTGCCACATGGCCCACTGCTGTGGCTTGAGGACCTGCACCATTTCTGTTGCTGAAGCTGCCAGGGATCTGGGGGTCTACAGTATTTTTAATTTATCATGTCATTAGTGCCATGACTTGGATGGCTCTCCCACTCTAAGCTCTTCTTCTTCTTTTTCCCCCATACAATGCACCCCAATCACACCCGATTCCCATTCCTTCCAAATTCACCCTCCTACCCTGTACCCTGCTCCCAAAAATAAAAAAATTAGACCAAACTTAAATTGTGTTGCCCATATACTCATTGCAGCATGGTCAATCTCCCACTGGCCAGCCCCTTAAAGATAGTTGAGTTCTGCCTCCAACCTCCAGAAGCCACCAGCTATAAGGAGATACACTTCAGCCTCTTTATCACAATTATTAAGGACTCTCTTCCAAAGTTTCCTTTCTGGACTGTCTCTTTTTTTCTTTTGGGGGTAGAGAGTAGGGAGAGGTTGTCACAGAAGCCTTCAATGTCTCTCATCCTCAATTATGGGTCAGCAGCTGTAGAAACCACAGGAAAAGAAGCTTCCTTGCCCATAACAGCCATCAGCAGCACAGATCCCAGACTCTGGCAGCATCATGGACTACAGACATTGTGTTAGATGAAACAAGCCAATCACAGAAAGACAATACTGCATAATCTCTTTCATAAGTAGAATGGAACGTTGATCTTACTGAAGTTGAAAATAGAATGGTAGTTACCAGAGTCCTGGGAGAGCAGAAGAACGAGGAGGTGAGGAAGACAAATGTACAGACGTGAGCACTAAGAGTAGAAGTTCTTGTGTGCCACTGCACTGTAAGGGGACTAAAGTTGTCAAGCAAGTGCCATGTACTTCAAAAGTACAGAAGAAAGGATTTTGAATTTTTTTTACCATAAAGAGATGAAAAATATTTGAGGAGATACATATATGCTCAATAGAATAGAGCAATATACACATGTATTTTATACTCTTTGTTTTCATATGAGTAAAAATATAATTAAGAAAAACTAAAATAAATAAGTATTCAATCCAATCCACCCTGCAAAATTAAATACCCAAGTAAATAGACAAATTCATGTATATTAAACAATTCATTATTAAATGATGAAGACATCAGAGAAGAAATTAAGAAACAAAAAATTTATTTGTGCTAAATGAAAATACAAAAAAAATACAACAAAGCATTTTGAGACACATTGAAAGCAGTACTAAGAAAGAAATTTACAGCTCTATATACCTACATTAAAATTATGAAAAAGCACAAATAAATGGCTTAATTATTGAACTCAAATTTTTTTAAAAGAATAAGGAAAATCCACAACCAGTAGATGGCAAGAAATAATAAAAAAAAAAAAAAACAAGAGCAGCAATCAATGAAATAGAAACAAAGCAAATAAACAAAAAAGAGTCAATGAATCTAAGTTTGTTCTTTGAGAAGATTGACAGATTAACAGATCTTTGGCCCAACTCAACAAAAGAATAAAAGAGGTGACCCAATTTATCATCATCAAAAGTGAACAGGAAAACATGACAAAAGATACCAAAAAATTCAAAATATTATTAGGAAGTATTTTAAAAACTTATACTGCATTAAGTTGGAAAACATAGAAGAAACACATTAATTTTAGATTTAACCAAACCAACAAAATTAACCAAGAGGAAGTCAACAACCTAAACAGACACGTAACAAAAGAGGAATTTGCAATAGTAATGAAATGCCTCTCATCTTAAAAAAAAAACTACTTCAGGAATAGACATACTGACAGCAGAATTCCATCAGACATTCAAAAAAGATCTATAGTTAGACTTTCTTAAACAATTAAAATACAATGAAAAAGAGCATTCCTAAACTCCTTTTTTGAAGCCACTATTTTTCTGATACCCAAATAAGGCAAAGATACAACAATAAAAAATAAAACTACAAGACAATATTCCTGATAAAGATAGGCTCAAAAATACATTTTTTATTTATTAGATTCTTTAAAAAAAAATACCGATCCAAATTCTCCCTCCCTCCCCACCTCCCATTCCCTCCACACACCCTTTCCCCCCATCCCCTCTAATCCTAAGAGAGGGTAAGGCACTTTGCTTTGTAGAAGATCCAAGGCCCTCCCTACTACATCTAGGCTGAGCAAGGTATACATCTGAAGAGAATAGGATCCCAAAAAGCCAGTACATGCAGTAAAGGTAAATCCCAGTGCCATTGCCAGTAGATTTGACACTATGATGGCATTGACTGTATCGCTGAACGAAGGTATGGTTCAAAATACAAAAGTCAATTAATGTTCTTTTGAGGTCTTTGAAGAATTTTGATGGGCATTGCAGTGAATCTGTAGATTGTTTTTGGTAAGATAGCCATTTTTACTATGTTAATTCTGTCTACCCAAGAGCATGGGAGATCTTTCCACGTTCTGGTGTCTTCTTCATTTATTTCTTCAAAGATTTAAAGTTCTTGTCATACAAGTCTTCCACTTGTTTGGTTAGAGTTACTCTGAGATATTTTATGCTATTTGTGGATATTGTGAACTTCATTTGGAAAACCAAAAAACCCAGGATACCCAAAACAATAAAGGAACTTCTTGAGGCATCACAATCCCTGACTTCAAACTCTACTAGAGAGCTACAGTACTGAAAACAGCCTGGTATTGGTATAAAAACAGACAGGAGGACAAATGGAACCAAATAGAAGACCCAGATATCAATCCACACATCTTCGAACACCTGATTTTTGACAAAGAAGCAAAACATATCAAATGGAAAAAAGAAAACATATTTAACAAGTGGTGCTAGCATAACTGCATATCAATATGTAGAAGAATGAAAATAGACCCATATCTATCACCATGCACAAAACTCAAGTCCAAATGGATCAAAGACCTCAACATAAAGCTAGCCACACTGAACCTTAAAGAAGAGAAAGTGGGAAGTACACTTGAATGCATTGCCACAGGAGACCACTTCCTAAATATAACCCGAGCTGCACAGACACTGAGAGAAAAAATTAATAAATGGGACCTCCTGAAATTGAAAAGCTTCTGTAAAGCAAAGGACATGGTCAACAAGACAAAACGGCAGCCTACAGAATGGGAAAAGATCTTCACTAACCCCACATCAGACAGAGGTCTGATCTCCAAAATACACAAAGAACTCAAGAAATTGGACACCAAAAGAACACATAATCCAATAAAAAATGGAGTACAGACCTAAACAGAGAACTCTCAACAGAGGAATCTAAAATGGCTGAAAGACACTTAAGGAAATGTTCAACATCCTTAGTCATCAGAGAAATGCAAATCAAAACAACTCTGAGATTCCATCTTACGCCTGTAAGAATGGCCAGGATCAAAAACACTGATGACAACTTATGCTGGAGAGGTTGTGGAGAAAAGGAAACACTTATGCATTGCTGGTGGGAATGCAAGCTAGTACAGTCCCTTTGGATGTCAGTGTGGCGATTTCTCAGAAAATTATGAAACAACCTTCCTCAAGACCCAGTAATAGCACATTTGGATATATATTGTGTCACAAGGACATGTGCTCAACTATGTTCATAGCAGTTTTGTTTGTCATAGCCAGAACCTGGAAACAACCTAAATGCCCCTTGACCGAAGAATGGATAAGGAAAATATGGTACCTCACAGCAGAAAAAAATAATGACAACTTGCATTTTGCAGGAAAATGGATGGAACTAGAAAACATCATTTTGAGTGAGGTAACCCAGATGCAGAAAGACAATTATCACATGTACTCACTCATAGGTGCTTTATGTTTTTAAACATAAAGCAAAGAAAACCAGCCTACAGATCACAATCCCAGAGAATTTAGACAACAATGAGGTCACTAAGAGAGACTTACAGAGATCTAATCAACATGGAAAGTAGAAAAAGACAAGATCCCCTGAGTAAATTGGGAGCATGGGGACCTTGGGGGAGGGTTGAAGAGGGGAGAGGAGAGGCAGGAAGGGGAGCAGAGAAAAATGTAGAGCTAAATAAATATCAATACAAAACAAACAGGTCAATTAATGTAATAAAATACACAAATGGACTTAAAGACAGAAATCACATGATCATCTGATAGACACAGAAAAGGCTTTTAACAAAATCCAACATGTCCTCATGATAAAAGTCCTAGAGAATGTAGGGCTAGAAGGAACATACCTCAGCACAATAAAAACCGTACATGAGAAACCTACAGTCAATATCATGGTAGATGAAGAAAAGCTTGAATCATTCCCTTTGATATTAGGAATGACAGAGAGATTTCCACTAAACCCATTGCTATCCACATTCTGCTTGAATTACTAGTTGAAGCAATAAATCAAGAGAAAGAAATTTAAGGGATACAAAGAGGGTAAAATGAAGTCAAACTATCCATATTTGCAAATGAGAGGATAGTATACTTTAGAGTTCCCAGGAGTGTACCAGAACACTACTAGATATGACCAAAACATTCACCAATATGGCACTATGCAAAATCAACTTGTAAAACTCAATATATTTGTATATACCACCAACAAACAAACCGAGAAGCAGATTCTGGGCACATGCCCATTCACAATAACCTCAGAAAAATCTCTGTGAATAAACCTAATCAAGTAACTTAAGGAATTTTACAGAAGAAACTAAACCACTGAAAAGGAGATGGAGAAAATCACTAGAAAGTGGAATGGCATCCCATGCTCATGAATTGGCAGAAATAACATTGTAATAGTGACTAGTATACCAAAGGCTATTCAGAGATTCAGTGCAATACTAATCAATATCTCCATCTTATTCTACACAGAAAAGAAAAAATTACTATCTTCAAATTTATATAGAATCAGAAAAGAACTGGGTAGTTAAAATAAGCATGAACAAAAAGAAAAAGGTGATGGGAAACAGTTTCTGATCTTAAGATATATTACAGAGCTATAGTATTATAAGTAATATATTTATATCATAAAAACAGATATGCAGACCAATGAAATAAAATTGAAGACTCATATGAGCACATGTAACTTCAGCCACTTAATACTAAACAAAGAAGACAAAAACATTTGCTGGAGAAAGAAAAAAGACATCTTCAACAATTGGTGCTGATAAAACAGGATAAGTACATACAGAAAAATGGAAATACAGGGGTATCTATCACCTAGCACAAAAACTAGCTCCCAATAGAGCAAAGATCTAAATGTGAAACCAAAAGCATTGAAATTGTTAGAAAAAAATGTAGGCAATATCTTACATGATGTAGGGAAAGGACTTTCTCCTAGGCTTCCAATTGTCCAAAAATTAAGGTCAAGTATTGAAAAGTAGGAGTTTATGAATCCAAAAATCTGCACAGTTAAGAAAGAACTTACAGGATGAAAAGACAGTCCACATAATGGGAAAGAATCTTTGACAGATATACATCTGGCAGGATTAATATACAGAATATAGAAAGAACTAAAATTATAAAACGTAAAAAAAGAAAGACATATTAAAAAATGGACCTCAGACCTGAATAAATATTCTCAAAAGAAACAACAAAATGACTAAAATTATCTACAAAACATTAGTCTTCCCTATAAATTAGATAAATGTAAACTAAAACAACTTGGGATTTTTTTTCTTGCCCTAATCATAAAGGCAAATATCCATGAAAAAACAACTGACAGCAAATGCCGGAGGGGATTCATGGAAAAGCAAGACTCATTCACAAGGGATGGGCTTGCAAACTGGTGCATTCACCATTAAAATCAGTTTGGATGATTATCAAAAGTTAAAAATTAATATACTATGTAACCTAGCAATACCACACCTCGGCATATGCCCAAAGGAGTGAATATCCTACTCCACAGACACTTGCTCTATTATATTTACTGTTTTGTTAACAATAGGGAGGTTAAGACAATTTAAATCTTCAACAATTGATCAATGGGTAATGAACATGTGGTACAGATATACTACGGGATACTCTTCAGTTGTAAAGAAAAATGAAATTGGGAACATTACAAGTAAACAGGTGGAACTAGACAGAATCATATTGAGTGATATAACTTAGATCCAGAAGGCTAACATATGCTCTCATGAGGTTTCTATCTCCAAATCTTCTGTTATGAGTTGATAGTGTATAGTAACTACAGAAACCAGGAAAGTGAAATGGGACCAATCCCAAGGGGGTTGAGGGAACACTAGCAAGGAGATTAGCAGGGTAGAAGTTATCTGATCTAGTAAATGGGGAAAGCGGTGGCTCTTGAAGGAGGAATAGAGATGTAAGTACAAAAGTAGTAGGGGAGAATAAAGAGGAGTAAAGAGAGTAAAGAGTATCATGATTCAAGTAATCTGATAGGTGAAATGGGAAAAGGTAGGCTTTTTATAGAAGGGGGAGAGAAACAAATTCAAGAGAAGTGGGTAAAGTAAATGTAAGGATTTCTGGATTTCTGAAAATGACAGAAGGAGCCATATTATGGACTATTTACCTAGAAAATAACTCCTATAATGATATATATACATATACATACACATTCATGTATATATATGCTTTTCTCCTGTGGGCAGATGGTGCGATGGTGCTTCCTCCAAGACCCAAAGATCACCTAACAAAACTTCAATGCCATTCATGAGAATCCCTATTTTGAGTTCATAGACAGGGCTATCCAAGGGACTCTAAAAACATACACCTATTCTATTGCCTTTGATTATCACCCAAAGGTGGTGAGTCCATATTACTGATGACACCAGTCATTGAGACATAGGGCCCAGAAACCACTAAGCTGGGACTGATCAGAATGCCCCTTCCAGAGGACTGGCTTTCTTGGTACAAGAAAGTGCTATGCAAGTTGCCAAAGGAGGAAGGCAACAGAGTCCTTCCCAGTTATGATGTCTATAAACCACATCAACAAGCAGCAGGCTCAATAATCCTCCAGGTACAGTGATGGCATACACCTTAACAGTACCCAACATCTCTCTAATAGGACTGATGATGCACTTCACAATAGGGATACTGTGCCTGGTACTGGAAACCTAGATAACTTATAAAGGGCATGTGAATTTGTTGGAGGAGAATCTAGAACCTCTATTTTATGAAACCAACATAATCCCTAACAACAATCTATAAACAATGTCCTTATACCCACAGATAACTGTAGCCATCACTCCTCATCAAGGAAACAGAGGTCAATGAAGAATACCATAGCTAATCAAAATGCAGAATTGTGGATCCCAGTCCCAGTGGATACATCTTTAAAACACTCCTGTACCTTAATCTCAGGGAACATTGCAGAAGAGAAGGCAGAATGATTGCGAAAACCACAGTATTGAGGAATTTGCCAAAATATTGTGTCTCTTACTGCTCTCAGAAGTTATATACATAAAGTCTCAACAATATGATCATTGAAATATGAGCTGAACAAGGATGACACCAATGAATGTACAGAAGTGGACAGGGAGCAACCCATGAGGTCTGAACCCTGCACAGAAAGATACATGCAACTGAGGAGAGCTGGGAATGAGAGAGGTGCCCTTATCCAGGAAAGAACATACCAATTGGTTGTCCAACATCAAATGGTTACATCGGAAGCCATTCATAAACATAAAATTATATGGACCGAATAGGTTGTGTTTAGGAAAATCTGTGTATGCACATATATTTATACACATGCAATACTAAATAGTAAAAAATGTGGCCATGGATTTTAAGGAGAGGGGAAAGGGTACATGGGAGAGTTTGCAAGGAGGGAAGGTAAGGAAGAAATATTGTAGTTTAATAATAAACACAAAAATAGTAATAAAAAATAACATCTGAACTAGAAAGGTCAGGGTAGTAGTCCAAGCTGCAACTTTTGTTTCCTATTACCCCAGAGTGCTGTGTGCCCGGGGTCTAGAAAAAGAAGTCTGCCCCCCCACACACACATCTGATAATACCATGAAATATTAACATGGCTAATTTCTTAAATGTATTTCTGTTAAGACAAAGAGGCTATAATTATCTTGGGCTACTGGCATATTTCATGGTGCTTCTTTATCCTACAGAAGAAAAATGTAAATTATGCATAAACTGGCCACATATTAGTAACTTAGTTATTACCTTAGGACTTAAAATGACCAATAAAGACAAAACAATTACCAGAAATGGCAACTAATCACACAAGCTGTGAAAACAACTGTGAACATGATAACAAGAAACTGGAAGTACATGTATCATGGTTACATTTAATACCTGTACTTTCTTAGCAAGAAAGGAAATTCATGCTTTAAACGCATGGAGATTAACCTAAAAACACTTTTTGAAGGCAAAAAGTGAAGTCCGTTATGTAGAATTTACCGAGACATTAAGTCAGTTTGTGTTAGCAGGAAAAGTTTTAAGGGTGTCGGGGAATCTTTTTAAAAGTTCAGATCTCTCCATAGAGTTCAATCTCTTATGTGTTTCTTCACTTATCCTGGAATATCAAAATATTTGAATATTTTTTAATACATTGTGACTCCTCCCCTGATAAAACTTCAATTAAAAAATGCCTTAAAATTGACATTCACTTAGAACAGAGAAAATAGGATCTCTGTAGTAACAGTGATTCTCAACCCAATCCAAGAATTCGTTATTACCATGTCTTTAAAAAAAAACAAAACAAACAAAAAAAATTTAACTGTTTACTCTCTGGCCACCAGGTGGCGGAGCACCATAACACACCATAACATTAAAGCATTTCCTGTGTGAATTTAAATTCAGACTCATTGTTTCTGTTTTCAACACGCTAAGCATCAAGATTTTTATCTAGATGGCATGAAGGATGGACTCTTCTCCAGTCTTCGTGACTGCTATACTCCTTGTACTCGGTAAGTAAAGTGATTTAAATTTTTCATACTTTTATGTCAAACGATTTTGAGCCCTGAATTCATCCAAGAGCCTTGTTTTTAAGGTGACACATATATCTGTTTTATTTTTGCTTTTTCCTCTAGCAAGGACCCATGGAGAATCAGTGACACAGACAGAAGGTCAAGTGACCCTCTCAGAAGAGGACTTTCTTACTATACACTGCAACTATTCAGCCTCAGGGTACCCAGCCCTGTTCTGGTACGTGCAGTATCCCGGAGAAGGTCCACAGCTCCTCTTCAGAGTCTCGAGGGCCAACGAGAAGGGAAGCAGCAGAGGTTTTGAAGCTACATATGATAAAGGATCCAGCTCCTTCCACTTGCAGAAAGCCTCGGTCCAGGAGTCAGACTCAGCTGTGTACTACTGTGCTCTGAGTGACACAGTAGTGGAAACCACAGGGGAAGCGGAGCACAAACTCAGCACCAGCGACCTGACTGCTGAGCTCCTGCTTCTGGGTAGAACAAGAAGTAGAGTCTTCCATTCTCAGCTCTTGACTGAGACTAAATCAGAATCTGATGCAAACGCGCCGCATATCGAGCATGAGATCCCCCAGTAAAGTCGTGTGATTAGAAAGTTTTCTGCCAGTCATAGGAGATGAAGTCTGTCCTCCACGTTTTCCTCCACAGCTCTCCGGCAGAGCTAGCGGCATTCCAGAAAAAGGGACCTCAGCATAAAGTCTTCTGAAAGTATCAAGACAGAAGTGACAAAGTAGTCCAGAGTCTCCAGTCCTAGGATTCCTATAGAGAACGAAGAGAAAGAGGGAAGGAGGACAGAGCCAGGGCTGTCAGACAATCACAGAGTGGAAAGGGACTTCAACTTCAAGGAGAAAAAAAAAACCAAACTTTTTCTGTTAATAAGATCAGGTTAACTCTAAAACACAAAGTTGAGGGCCAAGGGTGGAACTTTTGAGAACTCCAGGTGCCTACAGGGCAGCTGTCGAAAGAGTAGCTTCAGTGCTTGTGAGAGGGCAAACATACACTTAATGCCCTGTCACATAAAATACATGCAGCATGATCCAGACACTGTCTATACTCTCCCAAAACGTTTAAATCATTTTCTGGTCCTTCTGGAATACAATACAAAGTTCAGACTGTGATATACAACGTTCCACGGGATTTGTGAAGACCTAAACTGTTCAGCATCAGCGTTGGGGAAAAGGTCCCAGCTCTCTGCATAGCAATGCTGGTCTCTGTTCAGCTTGCTAAACTTCCTAGATGTGGTTACTAGTCTTTCTAAGCAGGAAACTCGCTCCATCAAAAACTTCATGAACCAGACTCTGTACCATCTATCCTTAACTGTCAGCTCACGTGTAACTTTTGTAAGGCAACCCACAGATTATCCTGGTCTTGCCATGTAAAGTTGCATGACCCTGACTCTGTCAAAGTCCTCCTGTTACTCTACGATAGTCCTCCTCCAAATAACCCAATGTAGAAACCTCAAAAAGTAAAAGAAGACATGATTAAAAGATGCAAGAAACTATAAAATAACTCTAAAGTCAGGAAACAACGAGCACATTTTAAATTTTACTTTAAACCAAAGCATTGAGAATTAAATAGAAGAGTAGGGAATTAAAGTAATGACATAAGGAGAAATTTTATAGGATATTTGATAATTTCTTTTATATTTATTTATTTTCTTTTAAACACTAAATATAATTACATCACTTCCCCCTTCCTTTTCCTACCTCAAACCCCTGTCATGTCCCTTTCCTCCCTTAAAATCATGGTGTCTTTTTATCTGGCATTATTACACAAACAGACAAACACACACACACACACAAACACACATGAGTGCTTACATACACACTCTTGCCTAAATATATAAATATAATATGCTCAGTCTGCTGAGTGATACTCATAGGTATAGTTTCAGGACTGGTCATTTGGTCTTGGTAACCAGTTAGGAGGTTCAACCTGTGGAGGACTGTTCCCAATCTCAGCATTTCTTAGTTTACTATAGTTGTTTCTCTACAGATATTGCCTCATGAGATTTTCCATTTCCATGTTAGCAAGTCTGTTGCTGTACTTCTTCAGGTTTTGTTTATACACAGAGAACAAGCTACGTACCCAGCCCCAACTGAGGCTTAATCACTTAAGGTTCAGGGAACAGCAAGGAAGAGAGAGTGGGAAGAGTGAAGGAGACAGAGAACAAGGAAAGTAGCTGTGAAATTGTGTCTTCTAGAAATGAGAGAAAACCTCACTTGGAAGATTTTATTTTAAAAGTGTATGGCTGAAGGTTACTGTAGTGACTAGTAGACCAGTAAAACCATCTTTCCATTACTCTTTCTGCTGTGACTGTAAGGTTCTTCCCACACTTACTAGTCATCTGGGTGTACAGCACCAATTTCACAAAGGTTCTTACTGTTGAAGTACATCATAGACTTGTTTGTGTATGCCAATAGAAGTAATTAATGTCCACAAATAAATACATTTTCTAAGGTTCATGAAAAACCAAACAGACCACTTTTGTAAATTCTAACTCTTTCACTAGTAATTCAAAGTTCCTGATGTGTCTTCCTGCTCAAGCCACTGGACCTTTTCTGCCAGGGCCCCAGCCCTTTGGGTTGGACTCAGTATAAGGAAGCCAGACTCACACAAGTCTACTACCTTCCCCCCAGAAACCTTGTCTGCAAGGTCTCAGTCCTCATGGTCTCACTCAAAAAGATTAACCCAGCTCCAGTGTGACTCTGCCCTTCTGAACCCCTCCAGTCCATTGCCTTTAATTTTCAACTCAGGACTCAGGATCAGTGGGTTAAAATCTCATATAAAAGATACAATGAACGACCTAACTCTACATGAAGGTCTCCTAGGAAAAACGAATTAATAACAAAACCCAAGACAATATATCCCCTCTCCAAAAAAAATCCAGCATGTTGTAGTGGTTCCCAGTAAGGCAAGTTAAATGAAACTGTAGAACTTAGATCAAAAAATAACTATGAATATGGCAAAAGAATTCATGAATCCCCCCAAAAAAATCACCAAAAATAGCTAATAATGAAAAGAAATTAAATCCTGATTTATCCAAGAAAACATAAATAAATGGCTTAACGAAGTAATGGGGACTATTCAGAATATAAAAACTTAATTCAAAAAGGAACTAGAAATGATGAATACTATGGTTGTTTGATAATGGCTCAAGTAATTATATCATTCTATATTATCTAAAATTATATGTTGTACATTATATATTATAATATTTATGTATGCACATGTGTTATATTTGCTATATATACACACATTTTAAGACACATTTATGTTATAAGAATACATATTATCTTAATAAGATATATACCAATAAGAATATCTATCTTAATATGAAAATATATAAATCTCAATAAAAGAACATGATATATATTCCTTTATATATAAACATATCCTTATCTTAAAGAAAGTTAAGCTACCTGGACTAACAATGCTTCCCACAAAAACCATAGTCTATCAAAAAACAATATTACCATGCATGAAGAACCTCCTTTACAATGGGTGATCAGGGTAGTTAGGCTAAGTGACTCCCAAAACATTATAGATTATTGATGTAGCCCTTGATTGCTTCTCAGTGTGGCGGCCCTATTGCTAAAGACACAGTATCTAGGGTTCTCACAAAGCTATGAATCCACCTGTTGCAGGGAGCCGCTTGTTCATCCTGGCTGCCCAGAACCAAAATTTAAATCACTGCTTGGCCCATTAGATCTAGCTTCTTATTAGCTAACTATTATATCTTAATTTAACCCATTTCTATTAATCTGTGTATCACCATGAGGTTGTGGCCTACCAGCAAAGTTTATCACCAGCAGAAGATCATGGAGTCTCTCTGACTGAATCTGCCCTTCTTTTCCCCAGCATTCAGTTCCATCTTCCCTGCCTACTCAAGTTCTGCCTTATCAACAGGCCAAGGCAGTTTCTTTATTCATTAATGGTAATCACCACACACAGACAGAAGGACCTCCTACACCATCTACCATATTATACTGCTCTAAAATTCAGGAGTATTTATCCAAAGGACTCTCTACATATTATATTACAGAGATACTTGCTCATCCAGTTCACTGATATTCTAATCATAATACCTAGGAAATTAAAACAGTCTAGATGACTATCAACTGATGAATGGATAATGAGAATACAGTAGAGTATGTAATGCAATTATATTTAGCTCTGAGGATTAATGAAATTGGTGCTAGAGAGATGGTTGGCAGTTAAGAACACTTTCTCATCTTGCAGATGACTTATGGTTCTGTTCCTAGCATACACATGACACCTAAAACATATCTGTAACTCCACCTCTAGAGGATTTGAAGCCCTCTTCTGGCCTCCTTGGCACTGCTCATAAGTGAACCAGAAATGTACTTGAAGGGAAAACATCTGTACACATTCAATAAATAAATAATCTCTAAAAAGAAAAAATAAATCATGAAATTTGCAGGAAAAATGTATCAAACTAGAAATAAATACTCCAAGTGATGTTACCCAGACCCAGAAAGGCTAATTCAGCATGCATTTCAACACATGTATCAATCCCAGTGCTGAAATTGTTACATTTGTGGTTTTGCCTTGAGATATGTATAGAAGCAAAGAAACAAGAAAATGCCCTTTAGACAATATGGAAAGGTTAAGAGTTGGGTATAGTATAACACAGGTTCTATGGAAAAGAAAAGGAAAGAAGGGGAGGTGTGTAAGTGGAGAGAGCAATAGGTGGGAAGGGCATGGGAGAGTGTGGGATGAGTATGTTTAAAAATTATATAAAATATAGTATTTTATGAGCTTTGATGATGAATTATCAAGTCTGCACAAATCAATAACCAAGCCAGCTCAATAGAAACAGGTATTTTTAATGAAAGAAAAAAGGGTAACTCACTCTACCAAAGTCGTGATCCAATCCTTCTGGCGGACACCGCATGGAGAGAGCGCGTACCTGTGTTCTCCCGATTTTCTACCTGGGGTCCCAGTAGCCACACCCCAACTTGATGTGATTGGCTAGTGGCTCTTCCCCCATCATCTCCCCCTTCTGTCTAAACAGGATTAATCCAAACCCAACATAGTTATATACAATTGAAACAGACACCAAATGCAAAATTACAAACAATAAACAATATTAAGCAAGA
>PVIU01005138.1:15278-111302 GCA_004026605.1 Ondatra zibethicus
TCATTATTTAATCTTTAACTCCATCAGAGATCTGAGAAGGGAAACAATATTACTTGAGTGGACAGGAAGTGTAATCGGGAAACTTCCACAATGTGCAACAAATGACAGAGACAACTGACTACCTGGGCAGTCACCCAAAGTCTCAATTGCAATGTTGAAGCGACCAACTTTGGCTAAGGCCTAAAGTAACTGACATACCATTTTCAAGAGCAAGAAACTTTTTAAAACTATCTTACCCTGTCTTGGCAGGATATGGCAGTTTTGTTTTATCCATTTACGGATACTCAGTATTTCTGTCAGTGGTTGAGGTATGGGCATTTCTTTGCCCAAAGGCCAGTTCTGCCAAGAAGAAAGGCTCCAGATGGAGTGTCTCTGGTGCTCAACATTCTCTCAGGAAAAGATTGGTGTTACCAGGAGTGAGTGTGTCTCATTGTTGTGAAACTACAAAACTCTAGATTATATTAAAGGCCATTTTCTACAGCTCCTTGAAGAAGTTGAAGATTATCTATCTATACTGAATATAATCTCTATGTATCTAAAGAACCTGATTAGTCTAATCATAAATATAACAAACATAGATGACTACTGATCTATAATTCTCAATACTTATCTAACTTAAAGACTAAGATAATAAACAACTGTTCAATAAATGAGGATGATGACTTTTAAATATAGACAATGTATAAGTATTTTAATTGGCGGTAGTAATGTACATTGCAGTATGGTAAATATATATATATCAATACATAAACAATGTTTCAAACAGAGGTAGAAGCATACATGCATACAATATTTAATATAATTTAACTTTTATCAATATACAGAAAACTATACCAATATAATTGTCTAAAAACAATAACTCATAAATCTAATCTTTTATCCCACCATCCAAATATCCCTCTTTTTTTTGAGTCTACAAAATTCCTCCCCCATCCCTCAACCATATACCAGTTATAATCAACCCCTAATTGATGTCCCTAAGCTTGAGGGCAAACTTTGCTGGGAGAGGGGACGACGTCCTCTAAAGTTACTTCCAGCTGTCACGGGGACGATGTTCTTTCTAGGGGATCCTGTTAAAAGAAATGATGGTTAAATTACCAGATTAATATTTGGCCTGGTAAAATTGCCAATAGTCTCTGAGTATTTCATGGAGGTCTGGCCAGAATGTTGTAAAAGAAGTGCACCATGTAAGCTAACCAAATTGGAACCATCCTGTGCAGCTGGTATCCAAACAGGTCTCGTAGTAGCGCTATCAGCATCATGATGTCATAGTAACCAGGTAGAGTTGTTGTGGGGCCCCATCTTCTTCCTGGAAACTTGAAAGATTACTGCAGGAAATTTTATTATTTATTATGGAAAACTTAAGCATTATTTATGTGAACATATATACATATTCAATGAAAGGCATGATAAAGACAGAAATAGATATGAAGAAAGCAAAGAAGTTTCATAAATTATTTTCTCCTTCTGTCTAATATCATGGCTCGTGACATGAGACAGAAGCTCTGGGTTTTCTTTTAATAACAGGCTTGGAATTAGAGAGGGACTGAGCCAGAGTCTATAGTTTATTGAACTATAAAATTTATCAAATAAAATTTTCAGTGCCATGTATGGGCTACCTTCTTTAAATTTGTTGGTCAGGGGAATTCCCAGAGATCCCCCAAACAATGGATCCTATTGTTATTTCTCTTGGTCAACTGCCAGAACCTGTTACCAAGACTAAGTTCTACAATACATTTAGGTCACAGGACTTGGAGAAATCAGGTTGGCACTGACCTTGAAGCTTCCTCCTTGCTGGTTAGCTTTTAGAGCCCTGAAGAGTTTTTGAAAGCTGCTGGTTACAAAAGTTGTCAATAGTATTAAACTCCTGTGAACCGCAAAATTTATAATAATCACCAACCTTGCAAATTGGTCCCATTGGTTCAATTGCTACATTAATACTATGGGAATAGCTAACATCTATCTCATAGGATTTAAGACCCACTCCACAGTTGTAATCTCATACCTGATATTGTAAACCTGGTTAAAAAATGGTTTTGAAGGGCATATACCCCAAGGGGAATCTAACTACTTTTATTTTGCTAAGTAGACATAGAATCCAACCAATTTCTAAATTCTTATCTGTATACCCTGTATAGATTATTGCAGCTCTCATCCTTGATCAGAGATATTTCTTGTTATATGGCACAATAGTTAACACAGAGATTCATAATTTGCCCAAGGGAAAATAATAAATTATTGTGGTGTGCTCAACCCCAAATATTGACATAGAATAATGGAAACTTGAAAAAGCCATAAGTCTGAGAAGATTGTTATGAAATAGTGGCTTATGGATAATAGGGTTCTTGTACTGATGAATTCAGTAGCTGTGGTTCCCTACACAGGATCAAACCAATCAGCATTCCAGGATGGATGGAAGAGCTGTGACTGGGCCCCATTGATAGTTGAGAGATATAACCCATGAATAACTTCAGGGGAAGACAGAATCAGTTGTGTCCAGGAATGTATGTCATAATAGGTTTTCTCTGCTCCAGTGGATGGTTCTATGCTCATGTGTATAATGGAACCTATAATTGAATCCAGAAACTTATAAAGAATAGAATAAAGGAAAGAGAATGTGAATGTAGAAAAACATCATGAAGATGGATCTGGAGAATTTGAAGGAGTTAGTAGGGTTTGGATGTGATCTCAATGTATTATATGAGTGTATGAAAGAGTGGATAAAATATTTTTTTAATTTTATATAGAAGAAAATGAAGAATAAAATATACATAACTTAATAAATGCAAAAGGCTCATGAATCAGAAAATGTCATCAAATGTGTCCATATTTTATAAAAATGGTATTTCAAAAGTAATTGATTGATCAGGACATTCCAAGATATATAAGACTCAGGGTTCACATCACTAACAGATCATCCCTACAAGAACAGCTATAGTCAGTTCTCTGGGCTTAAATATAATGACACTGTTGTGGGTATTCATTGCCAACTAAACAGATTCTAGAGCCACTTGAGTGTGCATGCCTGATAAGGCTGTGCTTCAGGCCAGCATACTAGTTTTAGGCTTTATCTTCATTGTCAAATGTTTTCCAAGGCCGTGGTGGCGGCCATCATATGCTATTGTCATGCATCCTTTGGTTTTCAAATATACTGAAAACTATGTTACACTTTTGTCAAATATACTGTATGATTGAAGACAGATTTTATAATTGTTATTTCCCCAGTCATTTTATTTCCTATGCAGATGTTAGGGGGCAAGGGAAGAGTCTAAGCAGACAGTATTTAGTGAGAGCTGATGTGATGGCTTTGAGAAAGGGATCTGACCTAATGCTGGCTATCATCTGCTAACACGTGCAAAGTTGTGGAGCATGCTGTAGGACAAAGAAAGAACACAAGCTGTCTCCACTTAGTTCCCTGAATATCTGGTTAAGCATTGGTTTAAATGGGCCTCTGATACCTTGCCTGTTAGGTTACAAGGGAAACATGAAGAAAACTGCAGAGGGAAATCTATAAGCTCATAATTTTCAGAGACCAGTGCTTTTCTATAGAAGGAAAGGAACAATAATATTTAGATAATTTAATAAGTGCACATGGTGTTATTTAGGATCTGAGTGCTGTGCTGAGACCAACTACATTTCTAAAACACCAGCTTAAGAAAGCCCTTTTGAATATAGGTGTAAGAGACAGAGCAACATGGGCAGACTGGAAAGTGAAAATCAGCTCCCTGAGATAGGGGTTATTGTTCTCACAAGACATCACAAAGAAAATGGCAGGAGGACATGAGAAGAGTTTTAGTTACTGAATCATGAACAGAAGAGGACAGGAGAGGACCCAGGGGCCTATAAAACACTTAACCCAGAGCCCATTTAGTGAGCTTCTAGCCTTAGAATTCCTCCAATCTCTAAGGAATATTGGATTTCTCGACAGTTTGGTCTTGGTCTTTCCTGGATACTCCTTTCTTTGTCTATCACAATGACTAAGGGTGATCCCCATGTTGAATGACACCACCCCCCCATTACATTTCTTTGAGGCCTCTATCTGGTATTTGAGAAGAGCTCTTACTCAGGTTATATACCTGACTAAAAGTAGCAGAGAAAGACTTAGAAGTGGTTGTGATCATCCAGCACTCTGAGCCCCCTTCCAAGTGAGAGCTCCCATCCCTTGACCAGGGCTATCATCATTGGAATCCCCAGTGAGTAAGGATCACCATTGGAAATAAAGGGAGTATGGGATCAGCTTGCCATGGAACAGAACACTTTGATCCAAAACGGCTGTGTAACATAAAGGGCCTGCTTGTCGGAGTTTCTGTCCTCCCCAGTTCCCACAGCCAGTAAGCCCCCAAAGAAAATCACACAGAGAGTCTGCATTAGGTTATAAAGTAATTGGCCCATTATCTCAGGCTTCTTATTAGCTCTTATAACTTATATAGCCCATTATATAGGCTCGGTACCTTTTTCAGCAGGGCAGGTCACATCTTGCTTCTTCTGTGGTCTGGGCAGGACTGCGAAAGAACTTCCTTCTTCCCAGAATACTCCTGTTCTCATTGCTGCACCTCTACTTCCTGTCTGGTTTTTCCGTCTATACTTCCTGCCTGGCTAATGGCCAATCAGCATATATTTAAAACATGATTGACAGAATACAGACAATTCTCTCCCCCACCATGGCTGGACAGAATTTCTCCCTGGAGATGCAGGACAGAGGCTTAGGCTGCCACTCCTAAGCCAAGAGACACTATGAACCAGACCCTAAGAAACTGATTATTTTTCTGAGAAAGGTAGAGTGGGCAAGACCAGATTCCCCACATCCCTGGCTACACTGAGAAAGTAGTTGATGGGCCTCAGTAATTCATTCCTTGTTCTTGGGCATTTGAGCTTTGAATAGCTATATGTAGGAACCTGGGGGTGGGCAGTCTGAGGAGAGGGAAGACTTGCTCAACTTTCTGTCTCTGGAACTGTTGTAGCACATAGGCAAACATGAAGCAGTCTTGAAGTTTTTCACTGTAGGGGAAAAAGTTACCCAGCCTAGAGTTGGAAGTGGGAAGAGACTGAAATTCAAATGGAGGTGGCTATGAGTGAGCTAGGGGGGAGCTCCTGCTCTGATTTCTCTCAGTAATGGTCTGTGATCTGTAATATCTTCCTCCCTAAGATGCTTTGTTTCTGGTGTTTTATAACAGCAACAGAAAAGTAGCCAGTGCAATCAGTCCACTTTGGTGAGATGATGGAAATGAGAGTTATACTGGATATTACTTCCTACTCTTTCTGCCTGACATTCCCAAACATATTTTTTTTCTCTTTTTGAGAGCATGTTCCTTCTCTCCTTGCTGCCTCCTTTTGTCATGTCCTGACACCCACACTATTATTTCACTTTCCAGTTTTTGTAACATAAATGGGCTTAAGGGAAAAAAATATTACATATTCTTTAGATTATATCCAGATTGTATGCATATACATATATGAATAATTATAGACATATGCATGAATAATTATATATTATATATGATTATTGTATATATACATATAATATTTGTGAATAGTGAATCTTACACAGAAAAGATAAAATTAGAAATTGACTTTTCACAGTATTAGAGGCACATCAATAGGAACAAACAATCCACAGACACCCCCATTTCTTTCAAGATCACTAGTGAGGGTAGAGGATTATGTCACTTATGCATATATTAGTAAAGAAATGACTAAATCGCTATAGGATGCTCTGGAGACAGGGACAAGGGAGATCTTGAGACTTTCTAATAAATCTTCCTCTGTGTTGTAATGGGTATTCATCAAAAAATCTTCCCTAGACAGTGTCCTTATCTACTGAGATCTCTTTAATCTATATGTCTTAAGAAAGAAATGCCTGACTTTTTTCATTTAATTTTTGAGTTTATGGCAAAACAAATTTAAATACAGCATTTATTAATTATTTTATAGTATCATATAATTTTATTCATATTTTGATCATATTCATCCTCCATCCCTAATTCCTTCCAGATCTACTTCACCTCCCTATCTACCAAGATTTGTGCACATTCTCTTTCATCTTCTTCTTCTTTTTCTTCACCTTTTTCTTCTATCTTTGCTCTCTCTATTTCTATCTCCTCTCTCTCTCTCTCTCTCTCTCTCTCATAAGGTATGGTTTGTGTTGGAAACTACTGTTGCATGTGGGGCCTACCCTGCTATGTGGTCCATATACCAGGTATCACACTATTACAGAAAACTAACACTCCTTCTCTCAGCTGCTATCAAATTTCAGTTTCTCTCAGGAAGAAATGGGAACCCATGTCCTCCTCCTATCTCCTTATACTATAATTTTGTCTATATTGAGCTTGCATAGTCTTGTGCATGCTGTCAAAATTGCTGTGAGTTCATATGTGCATCTGCCTTGCTTTATTCAGAAAGCAGTTTCTTTGACATCATCCACTACTTCTTGATCTCACAATTCTTCCACTCCTGTTTCCAAGAAGAACCCTGAGTCTTAATAGAAGGTGCTAGTATATAGGTGTCCTATTAGGCCTGAGCACTTCAAAGTCTTTTATTCTCCACACATTGGCCAGTTGTGGATTTCTATGTTAATTGCCATCTACCATAAGAAGAAATTTCTCAAATGAGTATTGTGTGATGTACTGATTTATGGATATAGCGACATGTCATTAAGAACCTTTATAAGGCTTAGTCCATTTAGCTGAATAATAGTACTGGTTCTCTTTAGGTCCTAGAGACTACCTAGTCACATGTTCTTCACCTCATGGACAGTTCTAGGTATGAGTTCCATCTTTCTCAAATCCAATCAGAACCAGTGGACATATCTAACAAGAAACTTTTCTTCACATAGGGCTTTGTATAAATAAAAAGCAGAAGGTCAATGTGTGGCCCCTGGTGGAAAATACTCCCAGAGTTCATAGAAATCAAGACTGTAGAAAGCCTCTACAGCTGTGAGTAGATCCTGGGGCAAGTTGAGAATTAGATAGATTGGTTTATTGATGGATAAATCTTAAAAGGCTATTGCAGGGCCCTGAATTTCCCAACTGCTTCATTTTTTCCAAGTGTTGTCAAAATAAAGCACTTTCATGGCAAGACCTGGGAGCAATGAAGAAGTTTATTACCTGTAGCAGAAACCACTTGCTCCTGCAGGGTCGTGAGAACAAAAGGGATTTAGTCCTAAGTCACACTGTGATATCTAAGCACCTCTGAGGATTCTCCCTCTAGGTTCTCACTTTCTAAGCTTAAGAAGGAGGTACAGTTTGTAGTTTCACCACCAACCCTATTCCAAGGGTTACTTTTCTACCTCAGAAACCAAATCCTGCCTCTTCTGATTGGCAGGGATTTCAGGAGGTTGGAAGATATTGTTATTCTAGAAGCCAAGGACATCACTGTAGATCCTTCTGTCCTTGGATTATGAGGACTTTTCTTCTCAGTTCAATACCCTCATCTCACCAGGGAAGGCTTTAGCTTTATCCCCAGTTAGGATCACCCTTTCTGAGACTGCTTCCTAGGTGTAATTGAAAAGGTAGATTTAATGTCTAGTTCCTGCTGAAAGACTGGCTGAAAGCAGTAGCCTGAATGCAGGCCCAATGAGTGTCTGAAACCTTGCTGAGTGAGTCTAAAAGTCGAAGTGAACTGTGACCTGTTCCAGTTAGGTAACCCTAGACCCAAAACCAGGTCACAGTTGTGAACTCGAAGGAAATATTATAGACACAAGAGACAAATCTCTGAGGAAGAGTCAACTCTGACTGTCAGCTGCTGCTTATAGTGAGCTAATTCAAATTGATTTTCTGGGATGGGATAATTGACTGGAGTCTACCTGCTTCCTTTATTCATCTGACTTTCTCATCATCTCTATGAACCCAGATGAGATACTGATGACTACTAACATTTTATGGGCTCAGTGAACTCAGTAAATGAGGCTTCTGGTGCCCCCTTTCCTGAGTGAGGCTGGTCCACTGACTCTGTCATGTGGAGAAAGAAGAGCAACAAAATATTCAGAGTATTGTCATTATGAGTATTATTGATCTCATGATATAAAACTGAATAAACTTAGCTTGTGTGGTTTATTTTCTTTTTCCAAAGAGTATTATCTTAATATTCTTTGGGATGTTTTCCATACAGAAGATGCAGGAAGAATTTGAGCCCATTTATGTTCTTGGTGTCTTCTCATTAGCCTAGCCTAAAACAAAAACAAAAATACAGAACTTAAGTTTTTCAGATGTTCTACCCATTTGGAGGCACAAATTGGTTTCAAGTACATTTTTCTCACTTGATCACCACAAGTCTACCAGGGAGGGTTCAAAATTAGACACCAGTAAGAAGATATTTCTGTTGCCTTGAACCTTCTCAGTAATAGGTGCTCACTGTCACTTATCCATGACCTTCTGTTCTTGCAAATCTCTGTTCTCAGTAGATAAGAAGAAACTACTGTGTGTGTACATTGTCATGTGCTCACTGAGACACTTTCTCTGGAGATACAGTTTGACCCTCCCATTTCCAAACCAAATATATTTGTCTAAAAATGTCTTCCCAAGCCCCCTTTCCTGAGTGAGGCCAGTCCTCTGATTTTATAATGTGGAGAAAGAAGAGCAACAAAAGAGCCAAAGAGTATAGTCATGGTGAATGTTATTGATATCACAATATAAGATTGTATATCTATCAGCTACTCACACTCATTCAAAACTGAAAGCACAGATGGTAGATTGATTGCTCTGTGTACTGTTTTAAGATTGTCTTGTGTTTTCTACAAGGCTAACCATGAGACTTATCAAACCATACAGTATGAAAATATCTACACAGGTAATACTAATTTAATATGTAATTAGTTTGGAGTCAACTTGATTTTAAATATAGAGGTTGTGTTAATAGCACTATCTTCTAAGACAAACAACTGCCATGACACCAGCTGTGCCTACTTGTAAAAGGTCATGGCTGAGGTTGTTTACTGTTGTTTTAGTAATGTTACATTGGCAAATAAAATGAAAAGAAGATAGTTGGAAAGGAAACTGGTAAACTTAAGTTAAAGAGGCCTAAGCATGCTATAAAATGTATGAAAAAGTTCAAAGTTCAATATATTATTGTTGAATCTCTGCTTAAATCAATAGTTATTGATCTTCTTCAACAACAATTAAAAGGGGCATCTTAAAGAACAAAGATTCACGTATAATCAGAGTTTATTTAAGAACTTGATTATGCTCAACCTTTATCAAAATGCACCACAGTACTTAAAAGTACCAGACGGGTATAAGTGACTTTCTGCATGTTCAATAACCATACTTGGAGGTTGTACTGATGTGGTCAGAGGGATTAAACTGAAAAATATTTCCTCTCTTCCATTCCAAGATCAATTTGGTCCCAGAAAATATGGTACATCTCTCAACATGTTCTGTGACTGGTGGTGACTGATCAAGAGCACTTAGTAATTTTCAAAAAGACCTGGGATCAACTTTCATCACTTACACAGTGTTTGTAACTTCAGTTTTAGGGCATCAGGCACTGTCTTCTTGCTTCTGTAAGCAATAGTCATGCATGTTTTTCACAGACTTTCTCACAGGTGTATTACCCATACATATAAATTAAACTAAAAAAAAAAAAAACTAACCTGAACTTCTCTGTGACTCTGGGTATCAACTCTTTTCATATTTAGGAGGACCTGGAAACCGCACACAGTGATTTCTACCCACATTCCAGTCAACACAATGGTCAACACAATGGGGAAAATGCCCCCATGTTTCAGACTAAAGCATGTTCAAGCATGGCCCTAGACTTATCATCAAGCAGATGGACCAACTGATTAAAGGAGCTAGAGGAACCAGAGGATCTTTCCAAGCCCAAGGGATCCCCAAGTAACAGATCCTCAACTGGTTTTGACAATTTATTTTTTTTTAAAAAATGATTGATTTTGGCACCTGAATGGTTTTAAACTCCATATAGGAAAGTATAACCCAAAAATAAAACAACTGGTATGTTTTCTTTAACAATCTAATGGATGACACTCCCTAGATATTAGACTTGAATCCACATAAGATGTGATATAGGCATCTATTTCTCATTAATGCTTTTCCTTTTGATATGAAAATGCTGCCCAGACACAGAACATTTTGGCTCAATTCAGCACTACAATGCCTACCTGAAATCAAGAAAGAGTAGTTCACCATTGTTTCAACTAGAAAAAAATATCAAACATTTTTAAATTTCTTCTCTCTTTTCCTCTCTAGAATCATTGAGAGGAGGGGACCTTACCTTGTGGTTCTAGCCATTCTATCAGTGAATGTTAGCAAAGATATCAAGACTAGCCCTTGTGGCTAAAATTACCTTTATCCTGAGACTAAAAGGCATTCAACATGTATTCCTAAAGCACTTAAAACTATCTACCTCAAATATTTATAGATAGCCCCATTCATTTGGACTGTCCTTGGCTCAGGATATCAATAACTTGTCAAGTCCTCATAAAGCTTTGCTTCAACATGTACAATTCCTGTTATTCTGTAGAGCATCTAAGGAGACACTTTCTCAGAAATTGAGTCCCTCCTTAACTTTCTAGACATGTAGGCTTATAAGGTCTTAGAGAAAAGATTTAATTGTGCTAATCTTGAATTACATACTTAAATATGATACTTGAGGGAAAAAGATACAAACTGATATCTGAGTAGATAAAATGAAAGTATCTGAGAGGCTTGTCAAGATGTGGGACCATAGTCCCCTGGACTAATCCCAGGAACACATCTGAGATGAAGCCTCCTAAGCTCCAGTACTAATTAAGTAGCGAGAGCAATCATGGCCCCATCATTGGCAATGGTTGTTGTTTGTAGTTGAATTTATTTGTATTTTTATAAATAAAGTTTGTTTGAAGATCAGAAAAGTTAAACAGTCACACTGGTGAGCCTTACAGACCAGGCAGCAATGACATTCACCTTTAATCCCAGTAGCCACACTAGCTTTCCATAGAAACCAGGCAGAGGTGATGCATTCCTTTAATCCCAGAGCTAGAAAGGATTATAATATGGAGGGAGACATCTCTCAGGTTCATTCTCATTCTGAGATTTTGTCAGAGACTAGCTTTGACAAAAGTACCACTTGCAAGGGCATGGGGATTAGAAGATTTAGTAAAGAATAGGAAGACATGAGTGAAAATAATAAAACAGAAAACAGGATATCACCAGTAAGGAGTTCCAGTAAGTACTAAAATTCACCTGCATTTAATTTTCCATGCACTTTTTTTTTAACACAATACAACAGGGAGGAAAAAAAAAGACTGTCTTAACATGATACAAAGGGCAATTAGGACAGTTACTTGCTTCAATACTTTGAGATATTAAGTTCTTAGCATTCTGTTGTTTAGGCAGTGAACTTGCCCTAGACCACATGTCCTTAAGGCAGTCACCCCCTACAGAAGGGACAACCAGACAGGAAGTAGAGGCAGAGCAAGGAGAATAGGAGAATTCTGGGAAACAGGAGGCTCTCTCGGGACTCCTGCCCAGACCACCAAAGAAGCAGGATGTGACCTGCCCGCTGAAAAAGGTACTGAGCCATGTGGCTGACATAGATAAGAATAATGGGCTATATAAGTTGCAAGAGCTAATAAGAAGCCTGAGCTAATGGGCCAATCATTATAATTATAATGCAGACTCTTTGTGTGATTTTCTCTGGGGCTAAACAGCTGGGGGGACTGGGTGGGACATAAATCCCAACTAGCAGCTCCTCATGTTAACAGAATGGCACCCATGTGGATAACTGCATCCACAGAAAGCCTGAGAAAGCTTGGGAAAGAATAGAGTAAAGCACGTTTTCTTGGTAGCAGCAATTTCTCAGGTCTTCTCTGCTTGCTAGAGGCAAGCATGCACTCTTATCTAAGAGAGGCTTCCTGACTCAGCTTTAGCTGTAAAACCTCGCAGCTCTTTAAGAGGTCCTGACACGAAACACTTAAATGGTGTTAATGAAAAGCTGACTGCATGCTTTTCAGTTTTCAGTCATAGCAGGAAAAAAAGCTGTGCCATTTTAAAATGCCAGCTTTCTGGACCGTCCTTCCAGGGCAAACTCTGATTCTTTCAGGTAGGCAGTCTGACTACAGAGCATTTGACTGTGGTTTGTGAGCAGAATGCTGCAGCTTGCTTGCTGGCAAGGACCTTGAAATGCCAGAGAGTTGTGGCAATAACCGGTAAGTTGATACCTCCGCCATGAGGCTGGAATCACAAAAAGCTAAGGAATGGCCTGGATCCAGCCATCAAAGCCATGGCTTTAATCATAGCCATAGTGCTTGGCAAATTAAAGACAGTAGTCAGAAAAGGAGAGATATACAGTAAAGAGAGATTCAAAGACAAAGAAAACCTCTAAATGGTTTACAGTGTGTTAAAAATATATGCAGGCTAAAGGTTAAACTTCTTAAAGTAAAAAAGAAAGAAAGAGAGTAGTTGGGTGTGGTGGTACACACCTTTAATCCCAACACTTGGGAGGCAGAGGTAGATTGACCTCTGTGACTTCAAGGTGTGGTATCATACACCTTTTATCCCAAAGCTTGGGAGGCAGAGGCAGATAGATCTCTGTGAGTAAAGGTGTGGTAGCACACACCTTTAATCCCAGCACTGGGGAGGCAGAGGCAGGTGGATCTCTGTGAGTTCAAGGATAGTTTGGTCTACAGAGGGAGTTCCAGGACAAAGATACACAGAGAACCTGTCTCAAAAAGCCAAAAGTTAAAAGTAAAAATAAAAGATATAGAGGTTAAAGAAAGAGGCATAAAGATGGAAAATACACAGAAAATCTTGATACTGTATGCTATTATGCTCTCTTTGAATTGTTTGAATGCTGAGGAAGGAGTAACAGCTGCAAAAAGATATTTGCTTATAAATGCTGCTGAATTAATCCAAGATAGGTATTTTGAAAATACCTTGACTTCAAAATTGAAGTCAAAAGGTATGTTACTTTGGAGAAGAGATTTTGCTTTTGTTTCCACAGGAAACAAGAGGCTGTGGATTCATCCTGAATTAAGAAAACTCAAGTTTGATTGAGGAAGACCACCTGAGAAATCTCCAGTAGGAAAAGATGGCCCAGATGTCTGAGTTCTACATCAAGAACAGATTCAAGACTGCTGCCTGAGATGATCAAGCTTCACAGGATACTCCAGTCAGGACTTGATCATAACTCTAAATTTTCTTTAGATCCCCATAAGATTATCAGTGCCCGCAACCAGCAAGAAGTAGCCTGGAATACTATGCCCACATTCCCAAAAAATGAACTATGGATATTTTTCTTTTTTTTTTTTAAAGAAAAGAGGGGGAAGTGGTGTGGGAGAATTTTCTGTATTCTATCAATCATGATTTAAATAAACACTGATTGGCCATTATCCAGGATGTATAGGTGGACAACCAGACAGGAAGTAGAGGCAGAGCAAGGAGAATAGGAGAATTTTGGGAAACAGGAGGCTCTCTCAGGACTCCTGCCCAGACCACTGAAGAAGCAGGATGTGACTTGCCCCGCTGAAAAAGGTACTGAGCCATGTGGCTGACATAGATAAGAATAATGGGCTATATAAGTTGCAAGAGCTAATAAGAAGCCTGAGCTAATGGGCCAATCAGTGTTTATTTAAATAATGATTGACAGAATACAGATAATTCTCCTGCACCACTAAGGTCAAATCTCCTATTTCAAAAGAAGGAGCATAAGTATACTTGAATATCTTGACCATTGGTCAGGCTGGGGAAGATATACCTGTGTGGGTTATATTAATGTCAAAAAGATGAAGTAGCCACACCCTAGGTCAGGATGTGTAGTCACACTTGTTGTCAACAATTTTGAAGAAGCTAAAACTCTCTGACTTTCAAACAAGGTGGAAATAGGCTCACATTTTTGGGCCTCCAGAATTCCTACCTTTTTATTAACTTTAATAAAGTCTGAGCTCCTACTACAGTACAGACGATCATGTCTGCTTTAGGTGAACACCTTCCTGTTTTCCAGACTTACCCATCTTCAGTACATGCATTTCAAACATAAATGCCCATGTCTTAGGCACATGTGGGGAAAGGATCATACCCATCTCTGACTGTTGACCTCTGCATGCAAAGAGTTAAGGGAGAAAGCACCTCTTGGTGGCCTGCACTTTTGAGACAACTTTTTGTCAAGAGAGTTTACCAATAATGAGATAATCATGTGCAGGCAGATAATGCTTTGCCATATAATGCTCCTATGGCTAGAGTATCTCCTAATTAAAGGAGTGGAGGCTCACCAGTGCCCTCCTGAACTGGTTTAGGGTGTTTTAAATAGTTTTCAGGTGTATCAAAATCAAAGAAATCCAGGAACTCAGTGGCAATGTCAAACTTCTTAGACAAGTCCTAATCCTTTTCTAATCATTAACATCTTATAGTGAACTAAAGCAGTTACAAACATTAACAGGTCAAAACCATAATTCTAGCATAGAAACTGACAATAAACACACAATTTGTCAAATCGCAAGTCTCTTAAATCCATCATAATCAAGAGACAAGGAAAGGTTTCTGTGATAGGTGAAAATCCAATTGCATTGCTGATTTTAAGTATTTGTCCCAGTCTCTGAGCAGCAGTAAAAACTCTTAGGCTACCCTCCTCATCTCTAAATAGGGACTTCAGTCATTCCTTTGTCTCCATAACAAATCTTTTTTTTCTCCCGAGGGGAAAATTGAGGTCTCAGTTCTCAGGTCTTTTATTCAACAGCAGACTGAACACCCCATGCTGGCAGTATGAGTTCTGTGTTCCAAGATATCGTACAGATAACCTGTCAAATATTGAGTCAGTGTCCTTGAACTGGTTCCAAAGCAAACCAAACACACCACGGTCTAGAGTTTTGTGCAGTAAGGTTCACCAAGAAACTAGGAATCACCAGTCATCACCACAATCTTTCTTCCCTTCACAGACTGCAGCATGATGTTGTAAGTCAGGAATATTAATTCAAGAATACATTTCTGCATCTTCTATGAAGCCATCAGTGGGATTGATGTCATCAGGGCCAGCACTCCTCTGCTGTATATGCAGAGTTCAAGTCATCAAGCTTTACTTTCTTTCTGTAAAAAAAAAATACACAGACATGCCCTCAACCCAAAATTAATACAGGTTTGGGTCCTTTCCATAATCCAGTGCAAAGATCTTTCCACCTTGTTTTGACAAAGGTTATTTTGTATCATCACACAAAAATCTGTGGCAAATTGCTCGTGGTCATCCATAAAAAGTGAGTGACTTAAGGCATTATGTGGCAATTCTTAGCTCTCATGTTTTCTCTTTTGAAGCTGTGTTTTCAAGGAGCCATGTGCATACTCCACTATTTCTTGTCCTTGAGAATTATAAGAAATGCTTTGTTTGGTGTTCAGTATCCAATTGGGAACACAATTGCTGGAATATTTTACTAACATATTCAGACCCATTATCTGTCTTTATGATTTTTGGGGTTCCCATATTTGAGAAATATTTTAAGCAATGAGTTATTACATGCTTCTTAGCTTCTCCAGTTTGTGCAGTACCCACAAACTCTGCAATTTGAGTAACATCCATTTGCCATAAATGATTAAGAAGTAGTCTTCAGGGATTTACTCCCAGATGAGATAAATACTGTGGACATATATCACATTGCTTAACAACTTGGTGAGCAGCTTCTCTTGTTAATCTAAATTGTTTTCTTAAACTTATATTATTTTGTTGATAGAGAGCTTGTGATCACTGAAAAAGCTCAACCTGAGATAAAGTGATTAGTTTTTTAAGCAATGACAAATACCTTTAAACCCAGTATAGACAATGACACACTTGTTTAATCCCAGTAGCCACACTAACTTGCCAATGAAACTATGTGGTAATGGTGCCTTCCCTTAGTCCCAGAACTAGAGAGGATTATAAATTGGGAAGAGACAGCTCTCAGGCATATCGTGAGGATTCCTGGAGGCAGGATCACTATTTTTGACTGAGATTGAAGTAAGAGCTGGTGACTGGCTGCTTTGCTTTTCTGGTGTTCAGGTTGAAACCCAAAATTGTTCTCGGAGATTTTATTAATCATACTTCATTTGTCTCCCAATTTTTCGAGTACAAATTTACAAATAAAACAAAACAAAACAAAACAACAACAACAAAAAAAAACTACTTGCCTAAGGATTTGTAGTCACTGATACAGACTGGAACAGGAATTGGAATTTCAGTTCTAGGAACTAGAACCCAAACCTAGCCACTTAGGATCAGAAGAAACACTAGCAATCCTGGCTTGCATCCATCTGGACTTAGCTTCCTCTCCTGCCATGCTCATTCTTGCTGCCTCCCCACAGGGCACTCACATAGGTTCCCATACCCCATTCAGCTTCCTATGGCTTCCACAGTTCCACAACTTGCCCTCAGCCCAACATGTGTGCAGCTTCCATGTAGCTAACTCACCTTCTCCTGACTCCTGCTACCTGTGCACAATTGCTGCATGGTTGCTCTGACATGTATCTTTTCAGGGGATTTCTTTAAAAAAAAATTCTGTTCAGTTTTGTTTTGAGTTCTGTTAAGAAAATCCACAGGTTTTTCTGGTACACATTGTTATTATACCTTAGAATTCTCAACTAAACCAGGATTTTAACAGAGGCAAGTCATCTGCTGACTATAGTAATTTTTTGCACTCCTAAGATAATCACAGATAATATTCCCATCCAGGAATTTAATAAAATTTTGTTTATATTTTGGATAAAATTTTAGGAGAGGTATATGACCTATTTGGGACATATACATTCTTAGCCATAGCTACTATCAGTTTGATAATTCATATATCTGTAAAGAAGTGTTTTGATAGCAGAGTCAAGAATGAGAAACTTTTAGAAAATATACAGACTTTACAGACTAGTAATGAGATGTTAGATGAAAGGATTTATACCATTGAAAATGTTAACCATAGCATGACAGGCAAAATTCACTCCATGTCAACAGGTTATGAAATCATACAGAATAGTAGAGAGATTATTTGAAAGAATATATACGGTTGAAATTGAAAATCAAAATCTGTTAAAAAGTTATGACAAGCTAGCAGATAGAAATTACTCCTGGAAAGCTATCAAATGCCATCCAAATAATCTCTAAGGATGAGAAGATATCATTAATGGAAAAAATTAAAAACTTAGAATCTTATGGACATGATGAGAACCAGAGATTAACTTGATGAAATCTTTAGAAATATTCACAAGTTCAGAAATTCAGAATCTACACAAGGCAGTGATAAAAAGATTTGAAACTATTGAAGAATTTGTCATAAGTAATACATGAAGAAATGAGGTGGAGATAATCATAAAGATTGGACATTGCCAGTACCTCTCAGAGTCACAGATAATTATCAAAAGTTTTAGCTACTTCTCATGTTACTATTCCTGAAAGGTATATAATCAAATGTCATATATTCAAAAGGATATAAAGAATGAAAATGGGAGCCTAAACATATTAAAGATATAAAAGATAATATGGAGTCAGTAGTATTTTATGGTATGCATTCACCATATGTGAGGCAGTTACTAAAGACAAGGGCTTCAAGAAATAAGGTCATCACCCATGATTGGATTCAATTATTCTCAGCTGTACTAGACCATGGTCCATAGACTCAGTGGAAGAGTTATTGAAAAGAGGAAGCCAAGGCCCTTGAACAACAAGGTAAAATCAAAGATTTTGAGGTCTCCCAAGAATAAGTTCTTAGTGAAGGCCCATATGCCAATACGGATCTACATACAATAAACATTTATTGTTCCTATGCAATACAGCAGCTTTGAATGCTTAGGACAAGATTCAAGAACTAGAAAAAAGAATTGAATCATATATTAAGATTATAAAAAGCACTAGAGAAGCCTTTAGTGACTTTTTGCAAAGAATAACTAAAGCTGTACAAATAGGGGTAGCAGATCCAGAAGCTAAGAGAAGACTCATTGAGCTTCTTGCTTTTGAAAATTATAAGTTAGAATACAAAAAGATATTTGTGCTCTTAAAGGACAGATATGCACCAATGGGCAAATAGATCCTAAACACAGCATATATTGAGTGATTTGATTATAACATTGAGACATGGGTAGGAGAAGCGATTTCCAAAGTTATTAAGAGACATCAAAATAGCAAATAATTTAACTGGGGTAGAATAGGACATCTGAGAAGGGATAGTACACAGGATATTCCTAGAAATAACATTTTTTTCTGGGAATCATCCAAATATAAGGCCCCATGTTTTTAGATTATACAAAAGATATGACAAAGGTCAACACTGGACCAATGATTTTAGAGCAAAGAGACAAACAAGGCAATCCATGATCTTTGGGAAACAATTTGAGAGGCCTCTCACAGGCCCACAGGTTGAATATGGTCCAGTCATTCCCAATCACTGTGAAAGACATGCCTCCCAAGGAAAATTAGAAAATTCAATGCTTATTATCAAAAGACTGTACTACTCTAAATAACAAAATAATCATGGAAGATGAATTAAAAATTCCAACAGAAAATAGAAAACATATATTTTAGCAGACTTCTATAAGTGATCAAAGATCAAAGTTGAGAGTACAAATAAATAACATTATAATGAAAGGATCATTAGACACAGGTACAAATGTGACTATTATTACTCCAGAATTTTGGCATCTTAATTGGCCTCTTTACAAGACACATGTTCAATTCTTAGGAATTAGCACCCTATCTCAGGTACAAAGCATGAGATGGGTTGAATGCATAGGGTCAGAAGGACAGAAAGGAAGGCTGAATCCATCCGTGGCTAATATAGCAGTGAATCTATGGGGTTATGATCTGTTACAACAATGAAATACCCAGATAAACATTCCTGCAGTCTCAGAAACAGACAACCAACCAATTCCTGTTTCTGGGAAGGGTATTATAAGGTATTATAAAAAATGGACACCTACCATTTATGCTGAACAAAAACACAGAACTACTGGCAAATTCTCAGAGGCACCAATGGCCCTAACTTGAAAATGGTTAGCTAAGAAACCTATATGGGTTAAACTACCATCTTTATCAAGAGAGAATCTGCGGGCTTTAGAACAGCTGGGACAGGAGCAACTAGATGCTCAGCATATTGAAGAATCAACCAGCCCATAGAATTCTCCTGTATTTGTTGGTAAAAAAAGAAATCTGGCAAATGGAGATTGGTAACAGATATAAGAGCGGTTAATAAGGTGATTCAGCCAATGGGATCTCTGCAGTCTGGAATCCTTTGCCTTCTTTTCTGTCTAAATGATGGCCTCTTATAATTATTGATTTAAAAGATTGTTTCTTCACTATACCTTTACAAGAAAAATGAAGAGAACATTTTGCCCTCACAGTGCCTATTTATAATAATTCTCATCCTGCTAAAAGGTATCAATTGAAAGTTATCCCACAAAAAAATGATAAATAGACCTACCTTGTGCCAATATTTTATAAATCAGCCATGAGAAGTGACATGCAAGCAATTGTCCAAATCTATAGTTTACCTTTGCAAGGATGGCATTTTACTACCTTATTCAAATGTAGATACTGTAGAAAGAATGTTTGAGGTACTAAAGAAAAATTTGCCTTGTTGGGATTATAAACTGATCCTGAAAAAATTACAAAGAGGAGATTCTATTATTTATTTAGGTTATAATTTGAGTTAAGAGAAAATTAGATCACAAGAGGTATAAATTAGGAGAGGTCAATTGTGGACTCTTAATGACTTCCAAAGATTGCTAAAAGACATTTTCTATCTATGGCCCACTATTGGGATAAAACCTGATCCACTCATTAATTTAAATAAAACCTTAGATTGTGACAAGGATTCAAATAGTCCCAGGGAATTATCAGCTGAAACTGAAAGAGAATTCACTTTGACTGAAGACAAATTACAAGAGGCACATGTGGGTTGGGTGGATCTGAATCTTAAGTGCATTCTGTTCACATTACTCTCCAAACATTGCCCTATAGAAATGTTAATGCAGAGGGAAGACATAATCTTAGAATGGATCTTTTTACCACATATACTGAGGAAAAACTTAAAAACTTATGTGGAAAATGTCTCTGAATTAATTATAAAAGGTAAGTTGAGACTTTGTCAATCAGCAGAATAGACTCAGCAGAAATTATAGTACCATTTACTAATGATGAAATTAACAAATTATGGGAAGATAGAGAACCCTGGAAAAGAGCTTGTAGTAATTTTTTGGGAAAGTTTAACAAGAAGTACCTCCAAAGCAAGAGAATTTGACTTATAAAAAGAACTAATTGGATCATCCCTTGTATTGTAAGGGACACACCAATAACTGAAGCCCCTACATTCTATAATGATGCAAATAAATCAGGATAGGCAAGTAACAAATTAGAAAATTTAAGTAAAGCCCTCATGATTCTGTCCAAAAGTAAGAATTATATGCTATTTTTATGGTACTATGGGATTTTAAAGAACCTCTCAACATAGTTACTGAATCATAATATGTAGAAAGAGTTATTTTGTGTATTGAAATTGCAGAATTTATACCAGCTGACATAGAATTGATTTTGTTACTTTTTCAGGTTAAAGATATAATCAGTAATAGGCTTCATCCCATATACATAACACACATCTGATCCTATATGGTCTGCCATGTCCTTTAGCACAAGGTAATTCAGAAATCAATTGATTATTTATTGGAAATGTGCTGAAGACCTCAGGATTCCATAAAAAGCATCATGTCGATAGCAAAGGTTAAAAAACGGGCTTTTCCATCACATGGCAACAAGTCAAGGAAATTGTAAGGAGATGTCCTACTTGTTCTCTATACAACTAAACACCACTACCTGCAGGAAGTAACCCAAAAGTAACTCAAAGGAATGAAATCTGGCAAATCTATGAGTTCCATTTTGTAGAATTTGAAAAATTAAAATATGTACACCAAACCATTGATACTTATTCAGGTTTTTATGGGCAACTTCTTTGAGGTCAGAAAAGGCTGATTCAGTAACCACACATTTACTAGAAGCTATGACCATTGTGAATATTTGCACAAATAAAGACAGACAATGCTCAAGTATATGTATCTGAGAAAATGAAACTTTTTTTGCTTATTATAATATAAAGTATATTATAGGTATAAAACAAAATCCTACAGGTCAGGCAGTTATAGAAAGATCAAATTGATCTCTAAAGCATATGTTAAATGAACAGAAAGGGATGATAAAGACCTCCAGAATAGATTGCATAATGCTTTATTCACCTTGAATTTTAATGCTAATGAGAAAGGAACAACAGCAGTAGAGAGACATTGGACAATAGAAGAAAGTCTGAATTAAGTAAATCAGTGTACTTCCAGGAGGTGTTGATCTCAGAATGGAAATTAGGAGATGTGCTATGTGTGGGAAGATTTTGCTCTTTTTTCCATGGAAGAAGAAAAGCTAGGGATACCATCAAAATTGGCAAAGACTCGATTTGAACAAGAGACACCTCTTAATTAAAAGAGTTGACAGTTCATCAAACATCATGGAGTTTTAATCTGATCTAATCTATAAAACTAGTATACACTTTCCCTTTGATCAGATATAACTTGCCGAAAGACACTATTCCCAAAATTAGTGTTGGGGAAGGATTTTGTTCTGTCTTTTCCAGTTAAGGAATACTACTGGACAAATGAGACATCTGAAGAAAAGAATAAATCATCCAGAAAAAAAAAGTATCAAGGAAAAAAGTAAATTAGCCTATTGATATATCATTTTTACAACAAGCTAAAACTTTTTAAGTTTTCCTAAATGTTTGTTTCTGATGTTCTCTACAGAAATAAATTGTAAATGGTCTTTTTATAATCCCAGTGCAATTAAAGTTTAAAGCTGGTTTTGGAGTTAGAGTGTAACTCTCCTCTAAACCCAAGCATGCTTATTAAAATGAAATTCAAAATATCTGTCTCTTGTCAGAAAAGCCACCTGAAAAAAATTTAAGGACTATTTTATTGCTACTAATCTCATAATCATTTGGTATTATATTGACCCCTAGACAGTTTTTATAAGATATATTTGTTAAATTTAGGCATGATATTAATGGTCTTATAGTGCACTAACTAATTCTAGACAAAAGTTTCACCTACATGCCTATACATGCTTTCAGGTTTGAGTCTATAACAGTTTTCTGCAGTGAACCATGAGCATGCCTAACAGCAATCTTTGAAGTATCCATAAGGAAGATGGGGCTCTACAACAATGACTCCTCCAGGAATATGATAACATCATTAAACAAAAAAATACTACATAAGGATCAGCTTTGAACTACAAACTGTTCAGAATAATTTTGAGGTGACTAGCTGAGATGATCTAGCTTAACAGACTACTCTAGCCAGGACTTAAACAAGACCTGAACTTTCCCATTAAGCATTGACTGGACAAAAAAAAAAAAAAAAGATACAGCTACTTTTTCCTGGACTTAACAATTAACCTAAAGATACCATTGCCTCCAGACAACAGGAATTAAATTTAATAATACTATACCCACATTCCCAAGAAGAAGGTGGGGGCTGAAGAAGGGACCAAGTGATGAATGGACATTTGAAAGAAATCCCATACTAGCTCAGAAATAAGAAATAGATAGTTATTTATTTAGGTGTAAGCTCACAAATCAATTCTCTGCTTGAATTGTGGACAGAGATGGAAACCTTCAATCCAACAATATGAACAAACAGCCAGCAAAAAGGAGGAAGAAAAAAATGGGCAGATGCAAGCTCTGGATCTGCGTATATAGTATAAGTGGCCATCCCCAAGTAGGCGGGTAACCACAAGCTACAAGCCTTCCTACAGCATCTGCCTCTTTTGTTTAAATAAGAGAATTCTAAGCCTAATATGAAATTATATACAATAAGAACAAATATCCTGTTCTACTTAGCTTAAGCATTGTATAATAAATAACTTGGCCAAGTCATGAGAGGAAAGTAACTACAATTATCTAGTCTTCAACCCCATTGAAGATCCGAGAAGGGAAATAATATTACTTGAGTAAGCAGGAAGTACAATCAAGCAACTTCAAAAATGTGCAACAAATGACAGAGACAACTGGCTACCTGGGCAATCACCCAAAGTCTCATTAGCAGTGTTGAAGCAACCAACTTTGGCTAAGACCTAGAATAACTGACAGACTATTTTCAAAGGTAAGAAATTTTTCAAAACTGTCTTACCCTGTCTTGGGAAGATTTGACAGTCCTGATTATCCATTTCTGAATACTATGTATCTTGTCAGTGGTTGAGGCATGGGCATTTCTTTGCCCAAATGTCAGTTTTTGCCAAGAAGAAAACCAGCTCCAAGTATGCTCAGCATTCTCTTGGAAATAGATTGGTGCTGCCAGGAGCAATTATGTCTCACTTCAATAGAACTCTCAGTTATTTAAATGCCATTTTCTACAGCTCTTTCAAGTGGTTGAAGATTATCTATCTATACAGGATATAATCTCTATGTATCTAAAGAACCTGATTAATCTAACTATAAGTATGACAAACATAGATGACTACTGATCTATAATTCTTAATAACTCTATATAACTTAAAGACTAAGACAATAAACAACTGTGCAATAAATGAGGACAATGACCTCCAAATGTAAACAATGTATAAGTGTCTTGATCAGAGGTAGAAATGTACATTACAATATAATATGGCTCCTGACATGAGACAGAAACTCTGGGTTTTTCTTTTAACAATGTGCTTGGAATTAAAGGACAGAGCCATTGTCCAACTCCAAAACCAGCTCTATGTATTCACATATATATTTTTCAGCATTTGTGCGTACAGAACATATTCGATTTTCTTGATGATCCTTATCGGGTAGTTATTTTTCCATCTGTCAGTATTCAAACATCCAGGGTCCCTTGAATTTTTGAAGATGAGTGTTTATGTGCAATGACAAGAAGAGAACCCTGCCCTCATCCTATGTGCTTTCCTTACCACTTGTGTTGTTATCATCATTGTGGATGAGCTGTCATTTCTCCTTTTCAAGAGGTTTCTCCTCTTAAAACTGAATAATTATTAATTTTGATGGTATCCATAATTTTTCTTCTCCTGTGGAAACAAAGCAAAACCCTTTCCCCAACACAGAACAACTCCTGCCTTCCATTGTGAGGTCAGCACATCCTTGAAATAAACCAGTTGATTTAATTCAGAAGACTTTCCCATTCATCCAATGTCTTTCTGCTGCTGTTTTCCCTTTCTCATTAGCATTAAGAAAATTCAAGGTTAATAAAGCATTATGTAATCTAGTTCTGGGGGCATTTTCTACCCCTTTCTGTTTGTTTAACATATCCTGTATGGTTCGATTTGATCTTTCTGTAACTGTCTGACATGTAGGATTGTGTGGTATACCTGTAACATTCTTAATATTATAATAAGCAAAAATGTTTCATTTTCCTAGAAACATATGCTGGACCATGATCTCTCTTTATTTGTACTGGTATACCCATGATGGCCATAACTTCTAATAAATGTGTGATTACTAAATCAGCCTTTTCTGAGCTCAAAGTAGTTACTCACTGAAAGCCCAAAAAAGTGTCAATGGTGTGGTGTACATATTTTAATTTTCCAAATTCTGCAAATTGGAACACATTCATCTGACAGATTTCATTCCTTTGAGTACCCTTTGGGTCAGTCCCTGCAGGTAGTGGTGTTTGGTTATATAAAGAGCAAGTAGGGCATCCCTTTCTAATCTCCTTAGCTTGTTGCCATGTAATAGAAAACTCTTTCTTTAAACCTTTGCTATTAACTTGATAATTTTTATGAAATTCCGAGCCCTACAACAGGCTTCCAATCAATAATTGATCAATTTCTGCATTACCTTGTACTAGAGGACCTGGCAGACCCTTATGGGATCAGATGTGTGTTATGTTTATAGGACAAAGCCTATTCCTGATTATGTCTTGCACCTGAACAAATAATGAAGCCAATTCTGTGTCATCTGGTATAAATTCAGTGGTTTCAATATGCAAGATAACTCTTTCTGCATATTGTGAATCAGTAACTGTATTAAGAGGTTCTTTAAAATCCCTTAGCACCATAAGAATGGCATATAATTCTGCTTTATGGACAGAATTATAAGGGCTTTGTTCCACCTTACTCAATTCGTCTGATTTGTAACCTGCCTTCCCTGATTTATATGCATCAGTATAAAATGTATGGGCTCCAGTTATTTGAGCATCACGTGCAATTAAGGGAAGAATCCAAGAAGTTCTCTTCATAAGGTTAAGTCTATTGCTTTGGGATAGTTGCTATTAATTTCTCCAAAAAAAAAATAGTACAAGCTCTTTGCCATGGTTCATTGTCTTCCCATAACTTTTTTATTTCATCAGTAATGAAAGGCACTATAATATCTGCTGTGTCTATACCTGCTAGTTGATGAAGTCTCAATTTACCTTTTATAATTAATTCAGAGACTTTTTCCACATAAGTTTTTAATTTTTTACTTGGTTTATGTGGTAAAAAAGATTCATTCTAAAATAATATTATCCCTCTGAATTAAAATTCCTGTAGGAGAAATTCAGGAAGGCAATATGACTAAAATACAACTAAGATTTAGATTCACCCTATCTATGCATGCCTCCTTTAACTTTTCCTCAACAATTGTCAATTCTTTTTCTTTTTCAGCTGCTAATTCTTTGGGGACTATTCAAGTCTTTAACACCATCTAAGGTTTTGTTTAAATAATTATCAGATTAGGTGTTATCCCAACAGCCAGTTGTAGACTGGAAATGTCTTCTAACAATTTTTGAAAGTCATTAAGAGTCCATAACCAGTCTCTCCTAATTTGTGCCTTTTGTGTCCTAATTTTCTGTAAACCTATTTTATAGCCTAGGTAATTGACAGAATCCCCTCTCTGTATTTTGCAATCTCCATTTTGGCAAAACTTTCTCTACTTCTTCAAACATTCTTTTTAAAGTATTAATGTTTGATTCAGATAGCAAAATTTCATCCATGTAATGGTAAATTATAGACTTAGGAAATTGCTTATGTGTTATTTCCAATGGCTGACTTACAAAGTTTTGGCACAAGGTGGGGCTATTGAGCATTCCCTATGGGAGGACAGTCCACTGATATCTCCTAGGAGGCTGAGAATTATTATAAGTAGGCACCATGAAGGCAAACTTTCAGGTATAGTGAAGAAACAACTTTCAAATCAATAACTATAAGAGGCCATCCTTTTGGTAATAGGGAGGGTAGAGGTTTTCCAGATTGTAAAAGGCCCATAGGTTGAATAACCGTATTGACAGCTCTTAGATCTATCACCATTCTCCATTTATCAGATTTATTTATTTTTTACAACAAATACAGGACAATTCCAAGGGCTGGTTGATTCCTTAGTATGTTGAGCATCCAGTTGCTCTTGTAACAGTTGTTCTAAAACCAGCAACTTATCTTCAGATAGAGGCCATTGCTTAACCCATATTGGATTCTCAGCTAACCATTTTAAAGGTAGGGCTGTTGGTACCTCTAAAGGTTTGCTAGTTGCTTTATGTTCTTGTACAGCCTGAATGGCTGGTGACCTTTGTTCATAATACCTTATTATATCCTTTCCAGAATTATGAATTCCTGGAACTGCAGGAATGTTAATCTGAGTATTCCATTGCTGTAGCAGGTGACAGCACCATAAGTTTATTGCAATATCAGCTACATATGTCCTCAGCTTCCCTCTTTGACCTTCTGGCCCAATACAGTCAACCCATGCATTGTTTAAATTAAGATATAGTTCCAATTCCTAGTGATTGAACATCTGCCTCTTGAAGAGGCCAATTTGGATGCCAAGATTTTGAAGTAATGATACTCACATTTACATCTGTGTCTGTCAAGCCAACAATCACAATGCTTTGGTCTTTTATCATTTATAGAAGTTTGCCAGAATATGTTTCTTATTTCCTATTTGAATGTTTGACTTATCCCCCATGTTTATGCCATCATTTAGAACAGTATGATCTTTTACAGAAAGCTCTGAATTTTTAAATTTTCCTGATGTGACATGTCCTCCACAGTTACTGGGAACAACTGGGCTACTTTTAGCTTGGAGACCTGTTAGAGGCCCCTCAAGGAGTTTCCCAATGGTATCGGGTTGCCTTGTCTGTTGTTGATCTGCATTCACTGGTCCAATGTCGGCCTTTGCCACACCTTCTACATATACCTGAAGGCTGAGGTCTCCCATTTTTGCCATTCCCAGAGGAGATATCATTCCTAGAAATTCCTTGTCAAATCCCTTCTCAGATGTACTATTCTACCACAATCAAAACATTTGTCAGTTTGGTGTCTCCTCATTACTTTGAAAATTGCTTCTCCTACCCAAGATTCAGGATTATAGTCAAATGTCTCAACATTCATTATATGTAGAATCCATTCATCCATAGGTGCCAATCTAATCTTTAAAGGCTCTATTATCTTTTTGCATTCTAAGTTTGCATTTTCAAAAGCTAGAGATTCAAAAATCACATCTAACATCCGAGTCTGTTATTCCTATTTGTACAGCCTTACTTAATCTTTGTAAAAAGTTAGTAATGTGTTCTTTCTGTCCCTGTCTAACCCTGATATACAATTTAATTCTTTTTCCTTGTTCTTGAATGCTGTCCCAAGCATTTTAGGCCACATTGTGTCATAGGGACAAGATTTCTTCGTCATAAAGAGCTTGGACCTGTGAGGTCAGCATAAGGGCCTTCACCAAGAATTTGATCTTGGGAAATATTAAGGCCTTTTGCTTATGGAAAAAATGTTCCATATTTTTGGACTCCTCTCCGTAATAAATTCTAAACATCAATAAATGTCCATCATCCAGGACTGCTGAAGGTAACTGAAAAAAGTTGTGAGGGGTTGCCCTGACATTAGAAGCCAAAGTCTTTATCATCCCCTAAACAAATGCAGAATGCAAGCCAAAAGTTATAACAACTTGCTTTATTTCTTTTAGATCATTCATTACTATAGGTGTTCATCTACCTTCTTTGGATCCTATTGAGCCTTTAGAACCTGATGCTTCATCAGAGTAAATTACAGGGTAGGAAGCTAAGCCATGGGTAAGCCATTTCTGACAGCCACTGCCAATGTTGCAACCTGTCCTTGTGCCTTCTTTCCCTGTTCATCAGGTCCAATAATATCCTCAATCATTTCAAATCTTTTTATTATTGTCCTTTGTAAAGCCTGAATTTCCTGGCCTGTATATATTTTAGTGACTTCATGGAGGCACTTAGACTCTGGTCCTCATTATGCACGTGTGATTCCAAGGTTTGAATTTTCTCCTTTAAAGATAACATCTCCTCCTTGGACTTTACTTGACTATCATATAGATTGCCATCTTGGAGATACATTTTTTTCTGTTAATTTATCATAGCTTTTTGACAACTTTTGATTGTCAAATTCAACAGTATGAATTCTTTTGGGTAACTTCCTAGTACCCTTAGATATGGACTCAATTTTGGCTGTCATATTATTAACTTTTTCAGATAACCTATAATTTTTGATGATATTAATCCTGTCAACTAGCTGTTCATTATTAGTCTGTAAAGATTGTATCATTCCTAAGAGTGCCATATTCTTTCTTAATGATAGAATATGAGGAAGAAAACTGAAACCTAGTAACCAATAAATTGAGCTATCCCCATAATCATATAAACCTCTCACAATACAATCCATAGTATTAGCAAAAAAGTACTAAAGGTTGCATTTGTAATGAAATCTGCCATAATGATTTACTTATTACCTAATTATACAATCCACTAAACAGTAATCTTTATTGCCCAGCAGATGGCATGGTTGCAAGTCACGACTAGAAGCAATGCAACAGTGACAGGAACAGTCCTGGGCTGCCTTAGTTTCTGCCTTGGTACTGGTTAAATACTGAGAAATATGCATTGCTCAACAAATTAAATGTAATTAAATCAATTCTATACATGGAACAAGAAACCCAGAATCCAGGGGCAGGGAACAGCAAACCATAAGGTGCACAAGCTGTTATGCAGCAAGGAATCACCCTGGATGGAAGGCAGGAGTCATGTGTATGTGCACCTGAGAAATTTTCAAGTTGTCACATGCAGCAAACTCAGCTGTGATGGGGATTGGTGAGGAATAATTGTCTGTATTCTGTCAATCATGTTTTAAATAAATGCTGATTGGCCATGCAGGAAGTATAGGCATGTCAACCAGACAGGAAAGAGAGGTGGGGCGATGAGACCAGGAGAATTCTGGGAAGGAGGAAGCACATTCCTCCTCACTCCTGCCCAGGTCACCAAAGAAGCAGGATGTGACCTGCCCCGCTGAAAAAGGTACTGAGCCATGTGGCTAACATAGATAAGAATAATGGGTTAATATAAATTATAAGAACTAATACTTAGCCTGAGCTAATGGGCCAATCAGTTTATAATCTTCTGGAGACCTCTGTGTGATTTTCTTTGGGACCTAATGACTGTGGGACCTGGTGGGAGGACAGAAACCAACCAGGCCCCTCATGTTACAGAATGGTGCCCAACATGTGGACAACATAAAGCCTGACAGAGCTTGGGAAGTAATTCTAGGCAGAAAAGAATAGAGTAAAGCATATTTTCTTGGTAGCAGCAATTTCTCAGGTCTGCTCTGCTTGCTAGAGGCAAGCAAGCTCTCTCATCTAAGAGAAGCTTCCTGACTCCGCTTTAGCTGTAAAGCCTTGCAGCTCTTTTAAAAGGTCCTGACACAAAACACTTAAATAGTGTTGATAAAAAGCTGACTGCATGCTTTTCGGTTTTCAGCCATAGCATGAAAAAAAGCTGTACTGTTTTAAAATGCTAGCTTTCTGGGATGTCCTTCCAGGGCAAACTCTGACTCTTTCAGGCAGGCAGTCTGACTATGGAGCATTTCAGTGTGGTTTCTGAGCACACTACTGCAGCTTGCTTGCTGGCAGGGACCTTGAAATGCCAGAGAATTGTGGCAGTGAACACGGCTCTGGCCAGTGCCTCAGCCGTGAAGCTGAAATCCCATAAAGCTAAGTAATGGGCTGGATCCAGCTGTCAAAGCCACGGCTTTAATCCTACCCATTTTGCTTGGTAAATTAAAGACTCATGTAGTCAGAAAAAGAGAGATATACAGTAAAGAGAGATTCAAAGACAAAGAAAACCTCCAAATAGTTTACAGTGTGTTAAAAATATATGCAGGCTAAAGGTTAAACTTCTTAAAGTAAAAAAAGAAAGAAAGAGAGTATTTGGGCATGGTGGTACATACCTTTAATCCCAACACTTGGGAGGCAGAGGTAGATTGACCTCTGTGACTTTAAGGTGTGGTATCATACACCTTTTATCCCAAAGCTTGGGAAGCAGAGGCAGACAGATCTCTGTGAGTAAAGGTGTGGTAGCACACACCTTTAATCCCAGCACTGGGGAGGCAGAGGCAGGTGGATCTCTGTGAGTTCAAGGATAGCCTGGTCTACAGAGGGAGTTCCAGGACAAAGATACACAGAGAACCTGTCTCAAAAAGCCAAAAGTTAAAAGTAAAAATAAAAGAAATAAAGGTTAAAATAAAGCCACATAAAGATGGAAAATACACAGAGAATCTTGATACTGTATGCTATTATGCTCTCTTTGAATTATTTGAATGCTGCTAAAAGATATTTGCTTATAAATGCTGCTGAACTAATCCAAGATAGGTATTTTGAAAATACCTCGACTTCAAAATTGAAGTCAAAAGGTATGTTATTTGGAAAAGAGATTTTGCTTTTGTTTCCACAGGAAACAAGAGGCTGTGGATTCATTCTGAGTTAAGAAAACTCAGGTTTGATTGAGGAAGACCACCTGAGAAATCTCCAGTAGGAACAGACGACCCAGATGACTGAGTTCTACATCCAGAACAGATTCAAGACTGCTGCCTGAGATAATCAAGTCTCACAGGATACTCCAGTCAGGACTTGATCATAACTCTACATTTTCTTTAGGTCCCCAGAAGATTATCAGCACCCCCAACCAGCCAGAAGTAGCCTGGAATACTATGCCCACATTCCCAAAAAATGGACTATGGATATTTTCCTTTGTTTAAAAAAAAAGAGGGGGAAGTGGTGTGAGAGAATTGTCTGTATTCTGTCAATCATGTTTTAAATAAACCCTGATTGGTCAGGCAGGAAGTATAGGTGGAAAAACAGACAGGAAGTAAAGGTGGGGCCAGAAGAACAGGAGTATTCTGGGAAGAAAGAAGCTCTTTCCCCACTCCTACCCAGACCACTGAAGAAGCAGGGTGTGACCTGCTTTGCTGAGAAGTGTACTGAGCCATGTGACTAACATGAATAAGAGTAATGGGTTAATATAAGCTACAATAGCTAATAAGAAGCCTGAGCTAATGGGCCAATCAGTTTATCATTAATATAGACTCTCTGTGTAATTTCTTTGGGCCTTGCTGGCTGTGGGACTGGTGGGAGGACAGAAACCAACCAGGTCCTACATGTTACAGGGGATTCTACAAAAAAAAAAAAAAGCTTAGGCAAAAGCAAGCCTGTCTGGGCCATGGAATGACCATGCCATCTATCCAGTGGGCATGGAGTTTAAATCCACATGGGCGCCAAGTGAAGAATGAACCAAGGGATGAACGGACATTTGAAAGAAATCCCATACTAGCTCAGAAATGAGAAATAGATAGTTACATATTTAGGGGTAAACTCACAAATCAGAATTCTCTGCTTGAACAGTAGATGGAGATTGAATCACCAATCCTACAATCCAAACAAGCAGCTGGCAAAAAGCAGGAAGAAAATAGGGACAGATTGCAGCTCTGCATCCACGTGTATAGTATAAGAGGCTGGGCCCCAGTAGGCGGGTAACCACAAGCTATAAGCCTTCCTACAGCATGGGGGGCATTGGTAGTTAATTGTTTAAGGATGCCCATCTTGTTTAAAGTGTTGGCTACAAATTGTTATGGATAACAGTCAGGAAAAAACCTAACCACGGAGATCAGATTCAAGGTTCCTGTTTTGAAAAGAAAAAAGGGAGAAATAGATATGATGAGATAAAAGGGTAGATTATTGAATCTATTTTTAAAAAGCAACTACCAGTTTTAAATGTTTTAGATTGGATTGGACTTATGTATATTGTATACAAATATTGTATATTGAGATTAAATTTGTTAGAACACACGGTACATAATTTCTATTCTTGCTCAAAATATTGTACCTATATAACCCATCTAACAATGTAATGCAAATTTCTAGTCCTTAAAAATTATTATTACCAACTGTTTAAGATAATAAGAAAATGCAGGTTAATAGTTAATAACCTATTATCAAACTTGTAGTCATATTAAGTATGTTTTCAAGGTAAAACAAAGATATGTTTGGATAGACAAATACTTCTGAGATCTACAGAATATAGCATTTAAGGTGTTTTAATAACCTTGGTTCCCTTTTATGACAGTGAGATATGTCTGTTTCTGGAAGCACCAATCTAGTTCAGAGAACATAATGGGCATCAAAGAAACTCTGCATGGAGTTCACTTTCTTTTTGATCAAAGTAAGTCACGGAGTAAGAAAATTCCCCTGTCTGAACTGCTGACAGTATGCTGTCCTTATTAGACAAGGAGAACACAAAATAAAGTAACTGCCAAACATTGTCAAGACGAGGCGGTTCAGACTTCACAATATCCTGCTTTACAGAAAAGTCTGTCAGATATTCTAGGCCTGTAGGCTAAAGATGTATATCCTAACTTTGGGTGATTGTTCAGAAAGATAGCTGTTTCTGTCATTACTCACAGTTTTTGGAAGTCTCTTGCTTGTACTTCCTGCTTACTCAGTTAATATTATTTCCTTCTTGGGTCTCCAAGAGAGTTGAATACTAGATAGTTATAGTTTTCCTTGTTTACCTGATGCATAAAGCAAGTTATAATAGAAAATAAATTAGATAGAAGACTTTGGACTCACTGAGATAGGATAGATATGGAGTATTTTCTCTGAATTTGTCAGATACAAATGGACTAGATATTGTTGTTTTATTTATTGCTTGTATATATTTTATATAATTATTGTACTTATTGTATATAGATTTTCTTATATTTGTTATAATCTTCCTTTTTATTTTAGACAAAAAGGGGAAATGTAGTGGCATTTCATTTGTATTTTAATAAATAAAACTTGCCTGAAGATATAAAAGTAAAATAGCCACACTTCCCATCCTTACAGACCAGGCAGCAATGACACACACCTTTAATCCCAGTGGCCACAATGACACACAATTTTAATCCTAGAAGCTACACTAGCCTGCAATAGAAACCAAGCAGCTGTGGTGCCCATGCTTAATCCCAGAAGTAGAGAAGATTATAAAATGAGAGGAGACAGCTCTCAGGCTCAGTCTCATTCTAAAGTTTCCTGGAGGCAGGATCACTATTTTTGGATTGAGGTTGAAGTAAGAGCTAGTGACTGGCTTCTTTGATTTTCCAGTGTTCAGATTGAACCCCAATATCTGTCCCTGAGTTTTTATTAATCATGCTTCAGCTCTTGATCTGTGAGGGGATGATGCTGAGAAAGAGTTAGAGGTGTATAGACAGACAGGAAAGCAAAAGTAAGCTCCTTGAGATGGAAACTTCTTGTTCCCAGAAGACTACTTGAGGTGAACTGGTGGATAGGCATGGGGTGGGGACCGTAAATAGGACTAATAGTGGGAAGGAGAAAACACATAGGCTCCATAAAACTCCCTAGCCAAAGTTCAATTGGCTTAGCCTTGTAAGCCTTCCCATTCCAAAGGATAAAATTATACTTTTGATTTCTGCACGCTCCAACTTCTGTCTTTCTAGGAGGTTCTAGTCGTTGTCTGTCTCAGGGATGGAGCACAGTACTGCCCTAGATGAGCACCAGCAATCCTGCCATGGATGTTTGTTACTGCACTTCTAAGCACTTCTGGTACCACTGTGGTAAGGAAAAAGCTGGTCAAATAATATCTACGCTAAAGATTCATCTTACCCCCCAAATAATGGATGTCATGAAGAAAACAAAAGGCAATGATGTTGTGGACATGATAAGAATAAACCCTTATATGTAATTGATCAGAATATATAAATTAGTGTAACCATTACAGAATTTAGTGTATTATTTCCTTGCTAAAAATTTCCTAAAAATATCAAATCCACATAACCGAGCTTTACCAGTCCTAGATATGTGCCTGAAGGAATCAAACTCAGTATACAATAAGGATATGTGCACATCATGCTGTCTTGGTATTATTTACATTAACCAAGTTATGAATGAGCTCAACTGCTCATCAGCAAGTGCAAAAGAGGGAAATGGGAAGTGAATATGAGTAACATCTTACATGTGTGTATTAAGATGTTCCAATCAACAACATTTTATATAATTGATACTGCTAAGAAAAATTAACAGGGACTGGAGAGATGGCTCAATCAGTGAAGTGCCCGTCTCACCAGCATGAAGAACTGTGTCCAGATCCCCAGAACACATGTACTGTCCAGTACTGCACCCACATCTGCAGCCCTAGCACTGGTGAGGACATTGTCAGTCCAGTCCGTGGGGTTCACTGACAAGGCAGACGGGAAGGATGAGCTTTATTCAGTGAGAGATTCACAGGCAATTTCTCATGTGTTCCTTTGTGTCTGAGTTTGAGAAAGGGTGAGCAGGGAAGAAGAAAATGGCTTGTTGATATAGCAGTGAAATCTAGGACGATTTTTTATAATTGTTTCAACAGGGTTTTTTAATGCACTTTAAATAATTAAAATAAGATAAAGAGTAATAAAGATAATCTGTGAAGTATACACATGAACACACACATGCGCCAATGTGTTTACACCCCCTTACACTCGAACACAAACACAAACATAACATATACAAAAATAAGTTAATGAATAAATAGACAAATATATAAATAAAATGCACCTAGGCTCTGAATTGGAGCCATATATGTTAAACCATATTTAAATCTATTTTATTATAAGCATATCTTTAGAAAATTTATATAAAATTGATAACAAAAGAGCAATATAGGGGTATATGAGCTAAAACAGAGAAGATATAAAGAACATAAACTGTTATTTGATTGAGATGTTCTTCAGAAATGTTAGAGAAAAGTGACTAGTGAAATAACTTTCATTTGCTGAAAATAACTTGCCATTTGGTGAAAAGTGTTTGCACAAGCATACTCATATGTAAACTTGAGCAAATGTCTCAAAATTCTCATATGACTAAACTATTGCTTGTTTTAATAGTTCACATAACAAGAGTCTACACTTCAAATATTTCTTTGACACTGAAGTGCATCCACAGGAGGGCAGCATCTTCTCAGAGACCCGAGGCAATTTCTCATATGGTCCTTTATGTCTGTGTGTTGTGGGGGTGGCTAGGGGAAGGAGGAGGGCTTCTGAGGTAGCAGTGAAAACTAGGACCTTCTTTCTAATTGGATGAACAGTTTGGGGTTTTTCTTTCTTATTCATCTTACAGCAGAAGAATTTGCACTCGTTAAATTACAGTCCTTTTGTTACTGTTGAAGTGTGAATCTTCAGTGAAAACAATGATGCATCCCTTAAGTGTTTCACTAGTGGTGCTCTGGCTTCAACTGAGGGGTAAGTTCAACCATTGTGGGCACATAAAAATAGAATATGGGAGAGTATAGCCTCAGATATTTTAGGTGGAAGGGTAGAAGTACTAATTTTCTCATGCTGAAACAAAAGCAGGTGGGAGGGCCATGGAAAAGCCCTTCTGGGTTATTAGCATCCATAGACATCCAGTCCTGTTTGTCTGTTTCTCTGCACAGGGGTGAACAGCCAGCAGAAGGTGCAACAGAACCCAGGATACCTCAGTGTTTCAGAGGGAGGCATGGCCTCTATCAACTGTACTTTCAGTGATAGTAATTCTGAGTACTTCTGGTGGTACAGACAGCATCCTGGGAAAGGCCCCAAGGCGCTGATGTCCATCTTCTCCAATGGCAAAAAGGAGCAAGGCAGATTCACCGTTCACCTCAATAAAGCCAGCCTGCAAGTTTCCCTGCACATCAAAGACTCCCAGCCCAGTGACTCAGCTGTCTACCTTTGTGCAGTGAGCACACAGTGCTCCCCTGGCACCTGCAGTTTGCACTCAAACCTATTGGACCCTGTCAAAGTCTTAGAGCACAGACCACTGGATAGAAAAATTCTCTTTCTATTCTATACACAATGGGAATTAAGAGAAAGATTAGAGAAGGCTTGATTTATTGGGAAAGTGTGGAATAATTTCCACTGGTCTACACCTGATCTGGCTACAGAGTAGAGTGCTAACATCTAACCATAATCCATCTTTTGTTTCTAGGTTACCTTTTGTTTCTCTTGTTGCCCTCCATGTGAATCTTTTCTGAGCCCTTCCCAAGGTACAAAGCATATGCAAAACTAGTTTTGGAAAAATCCAGCAAACTGTGATATTCCTAAATCAGGTATTTGCATTTCTCATTGACCCTTTGGAAGCCCAGTCAGATTGTTTTGAGGATATGGAATTAAACTTGCTTAGGTGTAAATATGGAGAATAAGAAAAATGTCCTTGGCTAAGGGAAGGAGTCTCAGTCCCTAAAGAGGTTGACTCCAACTGCAGGTGAAAGGCTAGAGGTATCCTAAAGGTGAGCTCTGTCTTCATCCCACAGACCTAGATGAACCCACCACACCCATGTTCCAAAAGGAAAGTATTTTGACATTTTGAATATAACCAGCCATAAAAAGAAAAACACACTATTGATTTGACTGAAATATTTCCACTCTTCTCTTATGTTGCTGGTTCTACAACCATGTACACACTCTTTTTGTGCCTATATTGGTGAGCTGGAAGACATGCACATGGCTGTGACACTCACCTCATGCCGTGTCATAAAGACCACCAAAACCTCTATATGACTTATTTGCTTGTTAAAATCTTTCCATTTTACTTTTATACACAAAGTTAGCAAAGAAAGCAGTGATCCAATCAAGGTTGTTTTAGTTCAGGAAAACATGATCAGAAAAAACATTTAAATAAATGTCAATAAGCACCTACAAAATATTGAGCTGTCCTTTCCCAGTACTTTCTCATGACAGACCAATTCAAACACAATTACCTGGCAAGTACTATAGATTTATATCTGGAAAAGAATGAAAGGAAAGCAGAAGACCATATCCAGATTCTGAGTACACTGACCATACTGGAATCTATAGCTATGTTCTGACATCCACGTCATAGCTATAAGACATAGACATGTCTTATAAAATGAATGTAAATGATTAACACAGGAAGCATAAAAATCATGTCCAAGAACAATCCAGTGAACAAAATACACTTGAAGTAAAAGGCCCTCACTCTTTTTTATGGGAGCTTCTCTCACAGTTCCTCAAGGCACTGTTTACCATGTCATTCTTTTGACTGTAATTCATATATACATATATATAATCTCCACCAGCATTTCAACATCCAATCTTTTGTTGATGAAAATATATGCTGGCTTCATTTCCTAGAAATTTTGACTAGAGCAGCAATAAGTTTGGTTGAGCAATTATCTCTGTGTAAGATAAAGAGTCCTTCAGATACATATCCAGGAGCTGCATCACTGGACCCTACAAGACTTCCTCATTTAGGTTCCTGAGAATGCTTCACACTGATTTCCATTGTTGTTACATCATTTATGCTTCTACCCAGGGTGAGTGAAAGCTCCCTACTTCCCAGCATCTTTACCAACATTTGCTGTCATTTGATTATGTGACAATAGTATTTTGAATGAGGTGACATGAAGTACCAAATTAGTTTAATTTCCATTTTATTGATGACTAAAAATGATCAATGCTTCATTTATTAGCAATTTTATTTTTTTCCTTTGAGAACTCTGTTCTCTTCCATAGCACATTTTTTGGTTGATTGTTTTTATTGTTTAGTGTCTCAACACCCTGTCAGATGAATAGGTCACAAGATTTTTCTCTCATTTGTAGATTGTCTCTTTGCTTAGTTAACTGACTGATTCATTTTCTTCCTGTGTTTATTTTTATTAATTTATATATTTTTGAGATAGGATTTTATTTTGGAGCCTAAAATGGCCTAAAGTTCATGACCTTCAGGTTTCAGCATCCTGAGGTCTGGGATTACAGATTCATGCCACCATAAGTATCTCCATTTGTCACTTTTTATGTTGAAGGCTGACAAGGTCCCCTCTCTTTTTTTTTTAAATTTTCAAATAATTTCTTTAGTGACATAGTCTGTATAGGAAGGCATACAACATTATCTATGAACATAATTATTATCCAAGTTTCATAAATAAATAAAACTATTGATAATACTATTGTAAATTGATTACCTTTTCAGTGGTTAGTATTGCATCTAAGGTCTAATACACTCTAGGAAAGAACCTCACTACTGTCCCCTCTCTTAACATATTCAGGTGTCACTCACTGAAGCTTTCCCCCAATTCATTCAATGGTTCTGATTTTTATCATTCATCAATACATAAAAATATTTCACATGGTAACAGATCTCCTTAGAGTTAATAATATGCTTCTTTTTCCATATTCTCTCAAGATATGTGGATGTCATATTTGGGACACACTGATAAAAGAGATCTGCAAAGTGAAGAAAATACTCAAGAAAACTGTCCTGAGAAAGTTGTTAGTTAGAACCTGTTTTAGTTATATCTCACACTGCATTGCTTTTCTCAGCTGCGATCACACTCCTACATTAGACAACTACATGTATGATGGGATAAAGGAAGGATCAGAGTTCAGAGAGTGAGAACTGGCTAAAACAATGACAAAAATACTTATAGGGACAAAGAGAGCAAAGAGAGGGTTTGTATTGCTGTTAATGTAGTAAGCTCTGAATAAGACTAAATTCCTATTCTGAATCTTGATATATGTGCAGAGGGAGTCATGGAGGTGGGGGAGCATTAGCCAAAGCCACTGAGGGTTTCAAACCAGACAGGAAACAGTACAAAATGATGTCAGGATTGTTTCCCCCACCCCACGTATAGAAGGTGCCTCAAAGTGTTCCAGACATCAGTGGCATTTGTCCTTGAGAACAAAGACCTGCATAAGGTGAGTTCTCAAACACACATTGACTGACTTTACATGCATGAATATGAGGAAAGGTGAAGACATTGTAGATCTTATTACCACCCCCTTCTCTGGTTCCTGGGCACTGTGGATTATACCTGATGTGAGTGCCAAGTCCAGAAAAAAATGTATAATGTAATAAGTTCCTGCAACAGATGTGATATTGAATTATACTTATGAAATGGAGTTAAAACTTACTCTAGCCATAACTGATGCGGTGGTCTGTATGTTATAACACTATTTATGTAGTCTTTGGGTTCTGAAAACCCTGGATAGGATAGAGTAGGTATTTCTGTCTCTGTTGGTACACAGACACACTTGCTGAAAAGAAGAAAAATAATGAGGATGTTTCTATACATTCTCAATGTTTAGAAGTGGAGACTGAACAAGTATTTCTAAACTATGGAAGAAAAATTTGTTATAGTCCAAAGCAGATACCTACAAAATATTTTATTTTACTACGGAACATAGATATAGAGGAACAGATAATCATTCATCTTTAATTTAAAAAATATGTACATTGGTGTTTTGCCTGCTTATATCTCTGTGTAAGGGCTTCAGGTCCCTTGGAATTGAAGAAACAGACAGCTGTGAGCTGCCATGTGAATGCTAGGAATGGAACCCAAGCTCTCTAGAAGATCAGCCAGTGCTCTTACCTACTGAGCAATCTGTTCAGACCCACAAGGTAATTATTCTCTCTCTCTCTCTCTCTCTCTCTCTCTCTCTCTCATTTTGAATAGTCAGCAGACTCTATCACTTCTAGGATGTAAAGTTCCAGAACTCTTGGTGGAATGGGTCCTTTCCCTCTTCACCACCACAGGCTTCTGGCTTCGCAGAATGTCACTGGCCCTGCAGATGGCTGCCATGCACAGATCAAGGTGGTACTTCTTCCGGATCATGTGCCTGATGCTGCTCAGAATGACATGTGCATTCCTGTTGATGGTGGTCCTAACATATGAAGTGGCTGGTTTTCACTGATCTGCATTTTATGACCACCACGACCCTTTGATGTCAGCTGCGGGCTCCACTCATGTAGTCGTGCTGTGAATCAGCCTGTTGTAGCAGACAGAGTTGCAGACCTTCGGGGTATTGGGTTCAGGGCTGTACTTCTGCTTATTCCTCTTTCTCAGGAAACTGGAGTAGTTCCAAATGACCACCCATTGAAGATGCGCAGGCATAGCAGTGACTCCTCTCCCTATGGGGACCAGAGACACAGAGAGATAATTATTCGTTTTTAGTGAATTTTTAAAATTTTTTTGATTTTTATTGAGCTCTACATTATTCTCTGCTCCCCTCCCTGTCTCTCCCCTCCTCTTTGCCCTCCCCCAAGGTCCCCATGCTCCCAATTTACTCAGGAGATCTTGTTTTTTTCTACTTTCCATGTAGATAAGATCTATGTATGTCTCTCCTAGGGTCCTCATTGTTGTCTAGGTTCTCTGGGATTGTGATTTGTGGGCTGATTTCTTTTGCTTTATGTTTAAAAACCACTTATGAGTGAGTACATGTGATAATTGTCTTTCTGGGTCTGGGTTACCTCACTCAAAATGGTGTTTTCTAGTTCCATTCATTTGCCTACAAAATTCATGATGTCATTATTTTTTTCTGCTGTGTAATACTCAATCGTGTAAATGTACCACATTTTCTTTGTCCATTCTTTGGTCGAAGGGCATTTAGGTTGTTTCCAGGTTTTGGCTATGACAAACACTGCTATGAACATAGTTGAGCACATGTCCTTGTGGCACGATTGAGCCTCCTTTGGGTATATACCCAAAAGTCATATTACTGGGTCTTGAATAAGGTTGTTTCCTAATTTTCTGAGAAATCACCACACTGACATCCAAAGGGGCTGTACCAGCTTGCACTCCCACCAGCAATGCAGGAGTGTACCTTTACTCCACAACCTCTCCAGCATAAGTTGTCATCAGTGTTAATAAGGAGAGAGAATAGAACAGCATTGGAGTCTCAACTGTGCACATGCCTTACCATTATATGCTCTCTTAGAAAGATGATGGGGCCTCCACTGGTTGTCATGGCTTCCCTTCCTCACATTCCCTTGGTTTGAAATCAGAGAGATGGTGGAGAGGAGGGTGGAGGAGAGACGGTTGGGGAGAGAAGACAAGAAGGGTGGAGAGGGAGGCGTTTGAACTTGCTTCTGACACTTTTCAAGACTCAGAAACCAACCAACTTGTGATCAGGCCTGGAGCTTCATCTCTTGTGATCTGATCTACAATGGGAAAGATGAATAGACTCCTGGGAGTGTCAATTGCGACACTATGGCTACAACTGGCACATAAGTTGGGTTTGTGGTGAAGGTAACAGGAACAGCGAAGTTCACAGTACACATACATTTGAGATGAAGCTTTCTTAACAATCTGGAAATGTCATTTGAAAATGTAACCACTGTAATAGAGCTTGACATCAGGGATGGTGATGCCTCCGGAAGTTTCTTTGTTGTACATGATTGTTTTGGAGACCCACATTGGAGCACTGGACTGAGCTCCCAAAGTCCAGTTGAAGAGTGGAAGAAATGAGACTATGAGCAGAGAGGTCAAGACCATGATGAGTTCACCCACTGAAACAGTTTACATGAGCTAATAGGAGCTTATCAACACCAGCCAGACTGGGAAGGAACAAGCATAGGACCAAGCTAGTCCCTACTGAATGTACTGGCTTTTCGGGATCCTATTCTCTTTGTATGTCTACCTTGCTCAGCCTAGATATAGTAGGGAGGGCCTTGGACGTTCCACAAAACAATGTGCCTTACTCTCTCTGAGGATCAGATGGGGGTGAAGTGGGAGAGTGTGTGGAGGGAATGGGAGGAGGGGAGGGGGTGGGAACTTGGATTGATATTTTAAAAAAAAACTACTAAATGTAAAAAAAAAAACTTCATAAAAAAAAAAGAAAACAGAAAGTGTACCTACTGACTCCTGTACTCAGGCCTGTGCTTCTACATAGGGGTGAACAGCCAACTAGGAAAAGAGAATCCTTGGGCCTTGAACTGTGAAGTGCAGTTACAAAACTTCGATAACAATCCTACAGTGGTACCGACAGGACTCTGGCAGAGGCCCTGTCTTGCTAATCTTAATGCATTCAAATGAGAGGGAGAAACGAAGTAGAAGGCTAAGACTGACCCTCGACACCTCCACCCAGAGCAGCTCCCTGTCCATCACTGCTCTGCAGCCTAAAGATGATGCTGTTTACCTCTGTGCTATCTTTTCCTGTGGGTGAAAACAGAAAGGCTTAAAGCCACAGTATCAAAGAAGGAAAGCTCTCCACAAGGCACTATTTCTAAGAGTAGAGACCTCTGTGCCCTCTCAGGCATCAGCATCCAAGCCTTCCAGCACAATAAGGAACATTTTTTTTTTGGTATTTCCAAACCATACTATAATGGAGTGGATGCCAACACTGTGAAAAATGAGTACTGTTTCTTGTGCTGAGCTGGCAAGATTGGGTGATCAGCAATATCTCTTGAAAGCACCTTTATTTTTCAGCAAAATTGTACTCACTTTTGCTAAAAATTAATGGGACATTATATTTATCCTGGTTCTGCCATTCCTATATAAGCTACATTGATAATCTACCATCAATCTATCTATCTATCTATCTATCTATCTATCTATCTATCTATCTATCTATCTATCCATCTATCATCTCCTATTTTCACTGACAGCATGGTGTTTTGGTTACTGTTCTTTATAACAGCTATATTCAGGGTGAGTTCTGTAACACTGTTCACTTAGAAAACTATTTAGGTTTTTCAAGTGTCATTGTATTATGTGTAAATCAGAAATGTATTTCCTCAATTTCTATAAAAAATCCCCTGAAAGTTTTCATTGACATTTTTAATCTGGGGGAATTCAAATTTATGAGTGACTAAGTCAAAGACATGACATACCTTCCCAGTCATTAAGTTCTCTGTAAATCATTAGCATCACTGGCAACTGTTCCTCGATGAGGCTGGGAGCATCCATAGGAATAAAAAGAAATTGATCTTGCTTTAGGGTCTAGTTTGATGTGTATGCCTGACCTTCCACTTTCTCCCCACATTCTCCCCACCCTGCTAGATCTAGCTTAGGTCCCACATCTACATCCTGTGCCCTGGCCTAGTCTGGCCACTCCTGTCTGTACTACAACCAATCTCTAAACTTCAGCAAGGGCTTGACCCCACCCCTTTTACATTTTTAATGCCACATCCCACCCCTCTACCCAGTCAAATCTACTCTCATACTCCAGGTCTGGACCATGGTGCACATCTTACACCAACCAAATCCTCTCTATCCTATTAATGTTACTCCACCTACAACATTTCCAACCTCTAGGTCTGACCTGCTAATACATTATCTCTTCTGCCTTAGCATTCTTTGTCCATACAAGACACAGAACTAAGAAATGAACACATTTCTAGCTACAGTTGCAAAACAGTATGAAAGATCAAGCCAGTATCAACTCTAAAAATCTATAGAAACTTTGGTAAATGAGAAATACTTCAGTGAACCAGGACACAGAATTTAAAAGAACAATCATAGACTTCATCAAAGAATTTGAGGAGTTTAAAGAAGACATACAAGCACACATACACACACACACAAACGTACATATACACACAGGTCAATGAAATTCAGGACACATAATTTAGGAGAATAAATGTCTGAGTGATACCCTAGAAAAATAAACACAATCATGATGGAAATGAGGAATACAATCCAGGAATTGAAAATGGAATTCAACAAAGAGGAAAAACATTGAAAAGTTATCAAACTGAAATGAAGATGGAATTAAAAAAATCTAATAACCCAAGTAGAAAACTCAAAGGAAAGCCATACAAGCAGAATGACTCAAACAGATGACAGAATATCAGGACTCAAAGAGAAAGATCTCAACTAAATCCTCAAGGGATGTGAGTGATTTAAAAGCACCAGAAAGGAACATGCAAGGAAATATGAGACACACTGAAAAAAATCTTAAAACTATAGGCAAAGATTAGGGGGAATAACCCTAAACCAATGCCATAGAACAGGTCTTCAACAAGATCATAGGGAAAAAAAAACTTCCTTAAACTAGGGAAAGACATACCTATACAAGAAAAAAATTGAATACCAAATAGACAAGAAATGAATATACCATAGGATATCATAGTGAAAACACTAAGTATGTGGAACAAGAAAGTGTATTGAAGGCTATAAAAAAGACTTAAGTCACAAATTAAGGAAAATTCATCAGAATAGCAGCTGTTATCTCAACAAAATTTTGAAAACCAGGAGAGCCTGAAGAAATGCATTCTAAGTCCTAAAAAAAATTAGTCTAGGACAACCTAGACTAATATTCCTGACATCTATCCACCATAGATAAGTAGAAAGCAATTCTTTTCATGATAAAAATCCATCCCCAGTATTTACACCAAACAATGCAAATCCAAAGAAAATATAGGAAGAAATTATTTGGGGCCAAAGACAGGAATAAACAAGAGACTTTGGAAAGAAATATGAAGCTATGATTACTAAAACAAAATACCACTGATATCACAAACAACAGCACCAAAATCAGCAGCATGATATCCATGATTTACGCACATATCAATGGCCCAAGTAGCCAATCAACAGAAAGACAGACTGACCAAATAGATTAAGAAACAAAATCCATGTATCTGCTGCCTACAGGAAACTCATCTCAGATTTAAAGATAGTCACCACATTAGAACAAAAGAAAAGATAGAAGTATTCCAATTAGGTGGAACCAGAAAACAATCTGGAGTCACTATCCTACCATCTGATAAAATGGACCTCAAAGTAAAATCAATTAGAAAAGAATAAAATGTACACTTTGTTTCAATCAAGGGAACAGTTAACCTAGAAGACATTAGTATTGTAAACATATATGCACCAAACTCAAGGGCACCATTTCATAAAAAAAAATTCTGTATTTAAAGACACAGATAAACATCAACACATTAGTAGGGGGTTACTTGAATACCCCACTTCCTCCAATAGGTAGTTCATTGAGACAAAAAGTAAACAGAAACATCAGAATTAAATGACATCATACATTAAATGAACTTAACAGATATCTACCAAATATTTCACTCAGACTCCAAAGAATAATATTAAGCTCAACAGCACATAGAAGTCTCTGCATAATGCAAAATGTCCTCATGTCCTTTACAAGATAATAAATCTCTTAAAAAATTCATTCTTCTTTCATACAGCACATCCCAACGTTAGTTTCCCTTCCCTCCCTCCTCCAAGACACCTCCTGCTTGCTGACTCCCCTCTACCTCAGATCCATTGTCTGTCCATTTCCCTTCAGTAAAGAGCAAGCCTGCCAGGTATATGAACCAAACACACCATACTAAGATAAAACAAGACTCAACCCAAACCCTCATATTAGGGCTGGATGAGCCAACCCAGTAGGGGGGATAGTGTTTCATGAGTAGGTGACACCACTACTCCAACTGTTAGGAGTTCCCCAAGCACTAAGCTAACAACCATAACATAAGCAGAGGACCTTGCACAGACTCATGCAAGCTCTGGGATTGCCATTTCAGGCTCTGTGAGCCCCTATGAGTCCTGTGTAGTTGATTCTGTGGCTTGTGTTCTGGTGTCCTCAACCCCTGTGACTCCTAAAATTCTTTTGCCCCTCTTCTGTGGCATTCCTTGACTTCTGTGGTAAGTACCAAAAGGGGATCTATAGTTTGTGCTGTCTGGAAGACTCTGATGACAATTGGTACTGATCTATAAGTATAGCAGAATATCATCAGAAATTATTTTATTTACTTACTTACATATTCATTCATTCATTCGTTTGTTTGTTTGTTTACTATTCTAGGTCTCTGGGCTATCAGGCTCTGGTTTCTAATTATTTAGGTAGTGTAGGGCCAGGACTCCCTCTCATGGCATTGACTTCAAATTAGACCAATCATTGATTGACTACTCTTTGCCTTTATTGCCTCAGCATGTCTTGCAGATCAGATACATTGCAGATTTTGTGACTGGTTTGATGTCTCAGTCTCACCACTGGAAGGTGTCTAGTTAAAGAAGATGGCTGGTCCAGGCTCATATCCTCTATTTCTAGGAGGATCCTCCTCACTAGAGTTATCCTCATAGAATGCAGGGAGGTTTCCACATTACCTCCCCAATGTCCTCCAATTCCAGTTGCCTCTCCTCCCTGTACTTTCTTCCTCCATCCTTCCTACAGCTGATCCCTCCTGTTCCCATTCCCATACTCCCACAGCCATAGTGGATTTATTCATAGTAGCCAGAAACTTGAAAAAAAATCTAGATGTCCCTCAACTGAAGAAAATGTGTTACATTTATACAATGGAGTATTACTTAGCTGGTAAATAAATAACACAAAATGCAGGAAAGTGGATAGAACTAGAAAATGTTATTCTGAGAGAGGCACCCCAGACTCAGAAAGAGAAATGTGATATGTAATCATTTATAATTGGATATTATCAGTCAAGTAAATTATAATCATGTCATAATACACAGACCCAGAGAGACTAAGTAACAAAGAAGACTTTTTGCAGGAATGCATGGGTCTTCCTGAGAAGGGAAAGAGAATAAAACAAATCTTATGAAATTAAAAAACATTGATATTCACATGTCCTATCTGACTACTATGCAATAAAATATAAAATTAACAGCAACCAGATCTCTAGTAAATACAAAAACCCATGGAGACTAAAGTCCTCATTACTTGATTAGGACAAAGAAGAAATCAAAAAAGAAATAAGATATTCCCTGGAACTAAATGGAAATGACAACACAACACAACCAAACATCTGGAACACATTGATAGAAAACCTAAGAGAGAAATATAAAGCTCTGAGTACCTATATTTTAAAAAGAAAGAACACAAAAGACATAAGAAGTCAACCCAAAAATGAAAAATCTCCCAAGGACAGGCCAATAATTATATGATTCACGAGAGACAGTGGGGAGACTACAGTGGAAAGATTAGATGCTTTAAGGGAGGGAGGAAGTGGGTGAGGGGTGGAAAATATTGAAGGGTAGCTAATACTAAGGACCATTTGAGAGGTTGAATAGAAAGATACTATGATAGAAGCTTCTTAAAATATATACATATATGAAAGAAATCTAAATGGAGTCACCAAATAACTTTGTAGATAATTGACCCAACTAGATATCTTTCACCACTGACTGGGAACTTCCAGTGCCAGGCATGGGTTTCACCTAATCAAACACCCAAACAGTTCAGGCTATTTCTAAGGCTATTTGTTGTTTGCTGTAAGATAATACTGTATACTATAAATATTTGTCATTCATATTGGTTTAATAAAATGCAGATTGGCCAATAGCCAGGCAGGAAGTATAGGTGGAACAACAAGACTAGAAGAAATCTGGGAAGAGGAAAGGTAGAGATGTAGTCACCAGTCAGACACAGAGGAAGCAAGATGAGAATGACTTTCTGAGAAAGGTAAGATGCCATGTGGCTAAATATAGATAAGAATTACAGGTTATTTTAAGCTGTAAGAGCTATTTAATAATAAACCTAAGCTAAGAGGCCAAATAGTTTATAATTAATATAAGCCTTTGTGTGTTTCTTTCAGGCTGAAAAGCTGTGGGACCAGACAGCACAGAAATTCCATCTACAGTTTTCCACCAACTGATGACGAGGTGGCAAGGTACTATTACTAAAGACAACCCTTACATATCTTATTGAACATGGAGAAGATGAGCGGGAGCCTTCATACCTACTGACTAACGTCCATGATACTGGAAGAAATTTTTAATGATACCAGAAGAAAAAAGTAATTGTTAATCCTTCTATATTCTTCACCCTTGAAAAGGTTCACCCTTTGTTTATTACTATTACCTGGAAATTTGTCAAAATTTCTGGCTACACCTGAACTTTGGACTCCCTTACTACATAGGCCTAGGGACAAGTCAGCTAATCAATGTACCAGAAAATAAAAACAATTGTACTTGGAAACCCTAAGTTAACACTGGGCACCTACTGGGAACTGGAACCTGTCTGGAATCTAGGACTTTTGTCCTAGAAGACTCACTTTACTCTGATGCCAGATATTCCATTCTCAAGGTCAATTCTTTTCAGCAGGAATACTTTTTTTGTCCCTGAGACCACTTGGTAGGCATGCCTAAATGGTTTAACTAAATGTGTCTCCTCCAAGGCATTCCAAACCAATAAGTCCCTCCTATGTGAGCAAGTGTGCATCCTGTCCCAGGTGTACTTATATGATGGGGAAGAATAGGGACCATGCCTTAAGATGAACTCCAGGTTTCAATACAAGAAGTGAGGCACACCTCTTCTCATGCCACTTCTTTTTGGAGCCAATACTGCTCAGGCAACATTTATAGGAATATTAGCCCTTATAATCAGTGACCTTTAGATCTTAAAGATCTGAATCTTTAGAGAATTAAGTAAACAAGTGGACCAGGACTGCCTTAGTCAGGGCTTCCTTTGTTGTGAATAGATACCATGACCAAGGTAACTCTTTTAAAGCAAAATATTTCACTGGGGCTGGCACATAGTTTCAGTGGTTAAGTCAATATCGTCATGGCAGAAAATATGGCAGCATGCAGGCAGACATGACATTAGAGAAGTAACTGAGAGTTTGATATCTTGATTTGTAGGGAGCAGAAGGGGTGTCACACTGAGCATAGTTTGAGGATATAAGACTTGAAGCCTGCCTCAACAGTGACACAATTTCTCCAACAAGGCCACATCTTCTAATACTGCCACTCCCTGTGGGTCAAGTATTCACTCACATGAGTCTATGGAGGTCATACTTATTCAAACCACCACAAAGACTTAGGGATATTAGAAGAGTCCTTATCCAGATGAGAAAAAAATAGATTCTTTAGTAGAAGTTATTCTGAAAACCCAAGGAGTCTTCTTCTCTTGATGAAACAATAGGAATATATATAATATGAAATCCATGGTTTCTATGTCACCCAACCAGGCACAATTAGAGAAAACTGCAAAGAAGGGAAGAAAGGAGACATAGATTAGATAATTGGTATCAGTCTTTGTACCTGGTCCCTGTAGCTGACCACTTTATTCTCAGCATTAGCCACTCCTTTGATTCTTATCCTAATCAGACTAGTGGCAGAACACTGCATCTTCAACTCTATTGCCAGCAACATCAAACAGAATAAACTCAGTTAAGCTACTGGTCCTTCAAACCAACTGTGTGCTCCTCCTAGGACAAGATGAGTAAATGATTGACTCATGCCCATAGAACCAATGGGAAATTAGTTCTATGTGACAAGGTAAGCCAGTGCAGACATTCGTCCATTGTATTCTTACTGAGGTCAGCTTTTAGGCTTGACTAGAATTTGATCTCCTTGATGAGAAGTCCTATGGAAAACCATCCACAGGACTTCTCTTCTGAGATATGTAACTATGATGCATACCAAAATCATGCTAACCTGCACAGACAAGCCTTGTGTTCTAGGTACCTAAGAACCCTGATTAGATGGTAGCACCAGAGAAAAACCAAAGCCAGTCTTCCCCAGAAAAGAGAATACCAGTTGGTTATCCTGTGCTGTGAGAAAGGGCACAGAGAAGCCAGTGAACTGACCAATCCATGGGTGTGAAAAAGATTTTTATTATGGATATGAAAGAGAATGTAGTCAGAGACTTCTATGGATGTTCAAAGCAGCCATGGCTACAACCTTGGGGCAGAGAGGAAAGGGGCAGACTGCCAAGGGCTGTGGATATCTATGTTGAGAACAGAGAGAATAACAGGTGGGAAAGCATCCTGGGTTATAAAGAAAAACCTGTAGTAGCAGCGTACAGGGAGGAAATCCTTTGAAGTGGAACAACCTGGAAATTTGTGTTGGGGAGGTGAGAAAAGCCAGGAGGCTCTAGAGTAGACTTTGATATCATATGTCAATAGGGACTCCAGGACCCTGGAGATTAGCATGATTTTGGTATGCATCATAGTTACATATCAACAGGGAGCTAGGTGTCTAATCAGCCAGAGGCGGAGGAAATAAGAAGTGGTTCTTCCTTGCAGACAGAAACCCTTCTCACAGGTTTCTAAGAACTGAGAAAAGTATCTACAAGCAATCAATCATTCTGAGCAAAAGACAGGCTGTCAACTTGGACTTAGTCATTGGGCTTGTCTTTTTGGGATGCTTGGGGATTTTCTTCAGACCTAACAAATACTAAAGAGTCAGCCCAGAAAACAGACATACAAGTAACATTATAAGGATGGCACAGGTTATAATTAGTAATATAAATATACAGTATACATAAAAATGTGCATGAAACATACATAAGCACATACATTTTTGAACAGACATATATACATGCATATATATGCATATATGTAGTTGTGATTATTAAAACAAGAGGCCAGAATTTGAAAGAGAGTAGGGTAGAGAATATGAGAAGGTTTGGAGGGAGGAAATATGTAATTGTAATCTCAAAAATTAAAAGAGTAAAAAAAATTCAAACAAACCTAGTGCTATCATTTATAAACAGGTGGTGGGGGATTGGTCACACAAGGGGAAGGGTTCTCATGAGAGGTGCAAGTGGGTCACCAGGGGCCTTGGTGGGTGAGAGACAAACAGATACATTATGCAGAGAGAGAGTTTGAGTATAGAGTTTATTTAGTGGGTTATGGAGGGGGAAGGGAAGGGAAAAAGGGCAAGAAAGGGCAAGAGAAGAAAAGTGGGGGAGAAGAGAGAGAGGCAGAAGCTGCCTTTCCAGAAGAAGGGAAGAGAGAAAAGAAGAGGAGAGAGAGAGAGACAGAGAGTCTGCTTGCCTCAGCAGAAGTGGGGAGGTTGGGAGTGGGCAGATCTTGTCTCTTAAAGGAATAGGGTACCCAGGTGACATACCAGGCCCGCAGATTACAGCACTAGGGAGTATGTATGCACTCTATGAGTCACCAGAAAAATGGAACCCAGAGCCTAGGTACAGCAGACATATTTCTGTAGAGGGATTTGTGTCATGGTCTTCCTCCCAGCTTTCTGTGTGTGTTTGTGTCTAGTATGGATGGTTTCCATATAGTTAAGAATATTAGGCATGAATGCTTACTCCCAGCATGCAATGTTTCACATGGATCCAGGAGAAAATGAACTGGAGAAAAGAAGCAAATTATTACTTCAGCTGCATTCGGCTCTGGGTTCTTCTTATCCCAAGTGTCACAGTATTTTTGTCTGCTGCCTTATAGAATCAACTGTGTTCTGATTGTTTCCTCAGGATTCATTGTGGTGCAGATAGTGACTCAAGTCCACCCATTGACCTCCAGACAGGAATGGGAAGCAGTCACCCAGGGTGGCTCATAGGAGCCAAGGAAGATCAACTTCTAAATTTTATTGGAATGAGCAAGGTTCCCTTGGAGAAATGTCTTCTGTCTTCCTCATATGTCAGAATTCTTATGGTTAGGGTGCAAAGAATGGTTGATATTCTATCTTTTAATCCCCAGAAAACATCCATTTCTTTCAACTCCACTCTTCCCTTCAGTTGGAACATTCAAGGAAGTATTTATGTGCTCTCCTGGAGCATAGGAGTGACAGTTAAATTAAATAAAGTCCCAGGAGCTCCCTATGAGGCAGTGCCTGCTTCAGGAAAACCACTCAGATGTATACCTGCAGAATGAAGACAAGTGATTAATTATGTCTGTTTTATCTGTTGTCTGGACCAGAGGATTTGTTTACAAGTAAAACATCCTTCCATCTCTTTTGGAAACAGGAATTAGGAGAAACTTTCTTCAGATATTCTGCCTTGAGAATTTGACTAAAAAAATAGAACATAAAGAAGACACATAAATTTACCTAAAGGTGAAGAGCTTGCACCACTATAATTTAAACTGTTAGTTTCAATTACAAATGATCAGAATACTAATTTAAATGTAATGACTAGGAAAGAAAATTACTTACTTAGCTCTTACCCCTTATGTCTGCTTTAGTCATAATCAGAGATACAGAATCATGAGTCATATATAATTAAAGACTATGGAAGGGTTAGATATGTGTAACCAGAGTGCATGGATCAGTCTGCAAAATCATTGTCTTTGCAAATAGATTGAGCCTGAATTCCTGAACATTGGCTAAGCTAACATAAAGGAAGAAAGTTTTGATGATGCCAGTATACAGGCAAGCTATGACTTAGAAATTATGGAGATACCAAGACGAATAATTATAACAGTAAAGGAAAGCTGTATGTCCTCCAACTTCTTGAATGTCATTTGGGGGATTACCTCCAGATGCAGTAGTGTCATTTCAGACCGTGTACCCATGTACTTAGCCCAAGGTAGATAAAGTTGAAAGTGGAAGGTGGAGGAGTTGTTAGTTAACAATAAGATGACCTGGCAGGTTAGTGACAGTAAGTGGCTCTCTTAGTGTCTGAAATCCTGAACCCCATTGGCAGGCAAGAGATGGTTGTTGTAGCTTACCTATCTTGAAAGTGTTACATGACTTCTTTTATTCCTATCTCAGAGGCAGAGAAATACAGAGAAGTCAGTTCTGGGAATTATACCTCCAATATGGAAGCAGAAATGACAAAAAGCAGGCAAAAGTAACAATTATCAATTTGGCACCCATGCACACTTTCTTTAACCATCATTACATCCAAATAAGGAAAATAGAGGAGTTACAGTTCCTGCTAATATTGTACAACCATTATTCATTCAGCAACAAGCTTGCATAGCCTCTACCCTAAGGAGAATACAAAGTTCTTCTCTCAACTATGAGAGAGTTCACACCTCTTCTAGTTGTGACATTCTTCCATTGGTATCCTGTAGTTTACTGGAATCTAATAAGAGTTAAGACTGTCATTAGAATATTTTGTTCTGCTATATACTGGCAAATGTGGAGAGTGAATAATGACTAAAATTCATAAATGTACCCATATGAAAGTGAGAAAGAAATTCCATAATTATTGTGTCAAGTTTTTGTCACTATGACAAATAAAAAAATTTGTTAGAAGGAAGAAAGAAATATTTTGACTCATGCTATCTTATACTTCAGTCCATAATTTTCATTTAGTCCCAGATGTCTTGAAGTTAAGTGGGAAGAAAAAATTCTCTTTCAGAAGGTTATTGTTATTGTTATTGGCCACAGACTACACTACCTTCATTAGACTACCCAACAACCATGCACTCAAAATTGCTGGAAAATAATGTGTTTTTGTCAAGCTGTTTCCATGGATTCTGTTTCTTTGGGTTGTGCTTCATTGGTGCTCCCCCTAAGGAGTCGATGCTTCATGTAAATTTTCTTTTACTGTTTTCTTAAATCTTAAACCTTTCAAGGTGTGTGTGTATGAGTGTGTGTGTATGTTATAAATACCTTCATTATTCATTTTAGTTTCATCTACAGATGCTCCAGGCTGTTATTTACCAAACTTTAGTTCAAAATAGTTTCTAATGCCTGCTGTGGGACAATGGTCTGTACCCTGTCACTTTTATTTTAAATAAATGCTGATTGGCCAGTAGCCAGGCAAGAAGTATAGGTGGGGTGACCAGGCAGCAAGTAGCGGTGGGATGACAAGATTTCTGGGAAGAGGAAAGAGTCAGTCTGCAGTTGTCACCCAGACACAGAGGAAGTCAGACACAGAGCAAGCAAGATGTGACTGCTTCACCAAAAAAGGTAACAAGCCACATGACTAACACAGACAAGAATTGTGGGATCATATAAATTATAAGAGTTAATAAGTAAAGCCTGAGCTAATGGGCCAATCAGCATTTATTTAAAATACAAATGACAGAGTACAGACCATTGTCCCACAGCAAATGCCCCCTTTTATTTCTACCCTTATCAGTGGGTTACTTGAAAATGTGTTATTTAATTTCCAAATACTTGGTAATATTTTGCCATTTGTCATGCATGATACAGATTTCTACACTATTCTGTGGCCAGCAAACACAAGGCTTGTAACTTCAATCTCTTCAGGTTCACTGGTGTATTTTAGACTGTCTGAGTGTATGGTCTGTCTAAGTGAGCATTGCTTGTAAACTGGTAAAAAAGCACATGGCATTGGTGAGTGTAATGGTCAGTAGAGATGTCAATTTGGTCTAAATGATTGCTCTAATCTAGTGTCAGTTTTTATCTTGTCAGATTAGCTACTTGGAAGTGAGTACTATAATCTTTAACTCTGATTGTAGATATCTTATTTTAATTTTCTCTATTTTTTCTTCATGCATTTTATGATTCTTTTATTAAGGGCATAGACAGAGAATATCATCTCTTCTTAACCAAGGACTCTTTACTCATTGTAAAATGAGGCCTTTATCTCAGACTACTACTCATTTTGATTTAACAGCTATAGTCCCAGATGTCTTAAAGATGAAGAGGAAAGAAAAATCTCTATCAGAAAAATGACATGGCTATTAAATGCAATCAATACTACCTTCATTAGACTACTTAACTTAAAACTGCTGGATACTAATGTGTCTAGGTCAAGCTGTTCCCATGGTTTCCAGTCTACTCTTTCTTTGATGGTGTGTCATCTCAGTTCTTTCTAGACCAAATAATGTTGGGGTTTTACTGTCTTTTCTCCATACTACATTATCATTAGTGATTATCTAAAGTTACTGAATCTTCACAGTTCTGCTTGAAATAGATAAGGTTGTTTTATTTTTTAAGCAAATAATTAACATTTGAAACTAGTATTTTATGTGTCCTTTTTTGTCTTTTCATTTCATCAAAGTCACTCTCTTCATATCCTACTGGAACTCCCCTTGATTGGATGCTCACTGACAGCAAAGATGTGTCTACATAGGTGATGGCCATGGTAGGGGCACAGTGAGAGGGCACTGCATCTGAATTGTAAGAGCAGGTATAGACTTCTTCTCTAAGAAGGAATCTGCAGGCAAACACGTTGCTAATGATTTGTTTGTTCTGAGTTAAACAAGGGGTGGGCTGGGATGAGAGAGGTGAGGAAGAAATGGGGGAGAGTAAGGGGAAGAAAATGCGAAGGATATCTCAGAACCAAGAACCATCTGGCTAAAAGGATACAACTGAACTTCAAATTGATTTCCTCTATTCTGGTTCTCTGCAAAAATGCTAATAAGGAAATGCCAGGGAAGGCAGAGTTTTCTCCGGCTTCCAGGATTCAACAAAACACACTTTAGAGATCCAGTCTCTTTTGACTATGCTTCAGGCGGCAGTGGCTGCAGGGCTGCTTGCAGTCTATGCTTTTATACTCAAATTGTAACGACCTTTTAATTTAATTGTTTTTCCATATGATGCTTTTTTGAAAGAAAATTGTCTTTCAATTATGCATGGCCTATTTTTTTATTAGGTTAGGACTCAACACAGCACAGATTATGTTAGAAACACGAGGTGTTCTCTAGACAGGAAGAACACGTGGGTTGGCTTCAGAGCTTTTATCCTGCACTGGGCGCCAGAGGGCGACGTTGCACCGGCTCCCTGCCTCCTCCAGTTCCGCAGTTGATCCTCACTTTCAACTCAGTTGCTACCTGTATCTGACTGTGTCCTTAGACCACCTGACAAGTGAAGAAGTGAAGACAGTCAGAGGCAGAAAGTTCTCAGGACTAGGATCGCATCTGTAGTTTTTTTTTATTGCTTGTTTGTTGGTTTTTTTTGTTTGTTTTTGATTCATCTATACAAGGAAGGTGTCTAGACAACATTTTGCCCTTTCGCAATTTCTCCTTGAAAAACTTTTAGTAAGTTGCATTTCTTTTTTTTTTTTGGTTTGTTGAGACAGGGTTTCTCTGTAGCTTTGGAGCCTGTCCTGGAACTAGCTCTTGTAGACCAGGCTGGTCTCGAACTAACAAAGATCTGCCTGCCTCTGCCTCCCAAGTGCTGGGATTAAAGGTGTGTGCCACCACCACCCGGCTTGAGTTTCTTTTGATAAATGTTAGAAATGTGAATCAAATGGCTATTTCAAGTAGTGACATTACTTTTAACAAACAACATTCATCTATTAATTTAAGAAATATCTGGGCCTGGAGGGATGTCTCAGCCATTAAAGGCTAGGCTAACAACCAAAAATATAAGAAATATCAGTTAGGCATCTTTTAGGTTCATGACATCTGTCCAAGTGTAGGATAACACAATGAAAAAAGTTTGTCTCTTTCCCCCAAAGTTATCTGGAAGTGACTAAATGTGTGTTGACATTTCTTGCTTGTATGATTTTTCAGGTGGATTACCACAAGGCCCAAGGTGACTTTGTAAGAAACTTAGAAATGTCATGGAATGGCATTCCCAGGTAAGACAACATACAGGGAACAAATATGCCATCACAACCATTCTTCAGAATTACAGAAGCACTGCCCAATATCCACCAGGTGTCAGAGAGCAAAGACTGGCACTCAATCACTGACTTCTGAGAATATAGGTCAACAATCTTCTGAGGTTAGAAAATTGCCTGAAAAGGAGGTTGAAGTGTGTGCATCCACCTAACACATACACATTTCCTGTTTAATTCTCGCCTCACATTTATCCTTTCACTATGACCTTAACCTTTCCCAACTTAAGAAATTAAGATTCACACACTCCAGTGACTCAGAAAATGAACTCTTTCCCAGAACTAGTGATTGCACTCTTCTTAATGTTTGGTAAGTGGAATGACACATGGCGCTTCTGTCTTGTTCTCTGATACTGATTCAAATTTTAAGGACAGTTTTTCTTATGAGGTGTAATACAGGTCATCACCAAGGTGACCCACACTGAATTGTTACTAATTTATCTTTTTAGGAAAAAGCAATGAAGACTCAGTGACTCAGACAGAAGGACAAGTGACACTCTCTGAAGGGACTTCTCTGACAGTGAACTGTTCCTATGAAACCAAACAGTACCCAGCCCTGCTCTGGTACGTGCAGTATCCTGGAGAAGGTCCACAACTCCTCTTCAGAGTATCGAAGGCCAACGAGAAGGGAAGCAGCAGAGGTTTTGAAGCTACATATGATGAAGGATCCACATCCTTCCACTTGCAAAAATCCTCAGTCCAAGAGTCAGACTCTGCTGTGTACTACTGTGCTCTGAGTGACACAGTAGTGGAAACCACAGAAGGAGCTGAGCACAAACTTTGAGAAGCAGGGGCCTGGCTGCTGAGTGTGTCTGAGATCACTCATTTAGGACCAGGGACAGATCTGCTATTATTGACACTCACCACACACTCAGGCACTGCTACAGTGTAAACCATACAAATTAATGCTAAGAACACATTAGTGAGAATGCCTTACTTTAGGCTTGATCAGAAAGAATGAAGCAGTCACACACATGGTGATTTTCTTTTTGTTTTTGTTTTGTGAGATGTATTGCCAGTAGCCCAGGCTGGCCTTGTACTCCTTATGAAGCTGAGGCTGACTTTGAACTCCTCTTCTTCCTGCCTGCACCTCCAGTGGGCTTGAGTTATAGTCATGAACCACTACACTAGGCTGAATTTTTTATGCCTTAAATGCAAAATCTCTTGTTTAATGAGGCCGTTTATGTATAAATCATCCCTTATAATTCCTCACCTCTGAACCTGACTCATGACATTCACGGAATTATCATGATTTATGAGGCCGCACATACTCCATATCTTTCTAGTGAAGTGCACTAAATAAGGGTTTACTTTTATTCCACTCAACATCTGATAACTTATTTGTGATTCATAAGAATTCTTATATTTGACTGTATTTAGAAGTAGAAGCTCCCAATGGAAATAGTCTGTATCTTGTAGAAATATGTTCCTGACATTATTTGGCTTCCTTCATTCTTTTGTTCAAAAATATACCATATTCTGTTGTTTCTTTCTTATGTTTCTAGTGTGTTCTTCTTTCAGTGCAATACATAAGTGGTTGTGATATGCATAAAGGAAAAAGATGCTGAATCTTGGGTGCTTTGGTCCCAGGGAAAAATTAATTAAGATGAAGAGACAAGTGTTCTCAATTCTGTTAACAGTTCAAATGAAGAAAACTGAATTAAGCATTGGGAAAGTTGGAGGTGACATTGTTAGGAGAAAGAAACTTGGACTGTGGTGAACTTGTGATATAATATAGGCTAGAAATTAGATAGAGTGGTATAGACTACTATTCCAGAGAGAGATTTGTAGTCCTTGAAGAAAATTAGGGAGAAATGGATGAATATTTACCTGTTAATGGAGAAAATACTCCTTCCTTCTATAGTGTATTACAAGAGACCAAAGGGTTCCCAGACTCAACATGTAACAGCCAGTTATGGAGCCTGAAGCATTTTTCAAAAATATATTCTATTTGGATGGTGGTGGTGGTGGTGGTGGTGGTGGTGGTGGTGGTGGTGGTGTGTGTGTGTGTGTGTGTAAGTGCAGCTGTCTGCAGAGGACAGAAGAGGACATCAAATACCCTAGAGCTGAAGTTGCAGGGAACCAAATTTGGGTTCTCTGCAAAAAAAGCAAGTGTTCTGAACTGCCGAGCCATCTCCATAGGCCAAGTAAAACATGTTTAGTCATAGAGATAAATTGTAATGGCATGAGTTGAATAAATCTTTCTTAGTTATGATAACAAAGGTGTAAGAAACAAAGAAGATAAAATACAATGTGAAGATAAAGTAGTTGGTACCCATTGTAGTGGAAAGCAGTTATTTTTTTTTTTTTTTTTTACTTTTTTCAGGACTAGAAATTAAACTCAGGTACCCTGAATGCTAGGCAAGTGTGCTACTGAGCTGTATTCCTAGCACCAGAATGTTTATGCTTTAAAATATACCACTGATAAAGTGAAGAGACAATCCCAAAGTTGAAGGAAATGTTTTCAAACCATGTATCTGCTGACGCTATGTCAAACAGAATGTAAAAGCACATCATTACATCATTATTTTTATTAAATGAATTCTCTCACACAGGACTTGTTGACCACAACCTTCCCTCACTCCCACTTTGCAGTACCTGCAACTTCCTCTCCTCCCCAGATCTGCTGTTTTTCAGGGTCTCTTCAGAAGACAGCAGGCCTCCCAGGGATTATCAATTGAACATGGCACAACAAGATACAAAAAGACTAGGCATAAACCGTCATATCAAGACTAAACAAGGCAAGCCAGTAAAAGGAAAAGGGTCCCATGAGTAGGTATATAATCAGAGACACCCCCACTCTCATTGTTAGGAGTCCAACAAAAACCTCAAGCTAAACAACCACAGCATATATACAGAGGACCTAGCACAGATCCATGTAGGCTATGCGGTTGCCACTTCAGTCTCTGTGACTCCCTATGAACTCTGCATAGTGGATTCTGTAGGTTGTGTTCTATTGGTGTCCTCAACAACTCACATTCCTACAATACTTCCTCCCCCATCTCCTGAAGGGTCTCTTGAGCTCTCCACCTAATGTTTGCTGATCTCTGTATTTGCTCCCATCAGGTACTGGAGGAAGCCTCTCTGATGGTGATCGGGTAACGCACTGATCCTATGAGTATAGCAGAATATTATTAGAAATCATTTAATTGACTTTATTTTTAGTCAGTCCTGTTTGATTCTACCCTAGGTCACTGAGCCATAGAGCTTCTGGGCCCTGGCCATCTAGACTGTGATGGTTATGGTTTCCGTTTCCTGGATGGTATGGGCTTCAAGTTAGACCAGTCATTGGTTGGCCACTCCCACAAGCTCTGAGCCAACAATGCTCTAAAGAATCTTGCAGGTTGGACCGATTGTGGGTGGAAGGTTTTGTCCAGTTCCCACCAGTGAACTCCTAGCCTGGTTACAGAAGAGGCTGGTCCAGGTTCTTCAGTATTAGGATAGTCCTCAGTAGTCACCGTTGTAGGTTCCAGGAAGTTTCTCCTGCACCAGGTTTTCATATTGCTCTCTAAATGTCCACCTACTCCAGTTGTCTTTCTCAACACTCTCTCCCTCAGTCCTTCCCTTCCCCACCCGATCCTTTTTGCTCTCACCCCCACGTGCCCCAGTCAATCTGCAAAATCTATTCAATTTCCGCTTCCCAGGGAAATCATTGCAATCCTTGCAAATCCCACCCCCCGCTTGAGTCTCCCTTGTTGCTTAGCCTCTCTGTATCTGTGGATTATAGGATGATTATCCTTTACTTAACAGTTAATATTCACTTATAAGTGAGTACATTCCATGTTTGTCTTTCTGGGTCTGGGTTACCTCTCTCAGGGTGCTTTCTTTCTGGTTCTATCCATTTGCCTGCAAATTTCATGATGTCAGTTTTTTCTGACAGGTGCATAACACTGCATTGTGCAAACATATCACATTTTCTTTATCCATTCTTCAGTGAAAGGAAATAAAGATTGCTTCCATTTTCTGGCTATCATGAATAAAGCTGCTATGAACATAGCTGAGCAAGTGTCCTTATGGTAGGATGGGGCATCTCTTCGGTATATGCCCAAGAGTGGTATAGCTGGATCTTCAGTAGATTGATTCCCAATTTTGTGAGTAACCACCATATTGATTTCCATAGTGGGTTTACATGTTTGCACTCCCACCAGCAATTGACATGTATTCCCTTAATCCACATCCTCAACAGCATGAGCTGCCATTTGTGTTTTTGATCTTAGCCATTCTGACAGGGGTAAGATGAAATCTCAAATTAGTTTTGATTTGCATTTCCATGATGGCTAAAGATGCTCAACATTTCTTTAAGTGTTTTTCAGCCATTTCAGATTCCTCTAATGAGAATTCTCTGTTTAGGACTGTATCCATTTTTAATTAGAATGTTTGGTTTATAGATATGTACTTTCTTGAGATCTTAATATATTTGGGGTATTAGCTCTCAATCAAATGTGAAGTTGGTAAAAAAAAAAAGTTTTTTTCCATTCTGTGGGCTGTTGTTTTGTCCTATTGATGGTATCCGTTGTCTTAAAGATACTTTTCAGTTTCATTAGGTTGCATTTATTGTCTTTCTTAGTGCTGCATTATTGGTTTTCTGTTTAGGAAACTGTCTCCAGCTCTGACACATTCATGGCTATTCTCTGGTTTCTCTTCTATGAGTTTCATTTGGTCTGATTTTATGAGGTCCTTGATTCACTTGGACTTGTGTTTTGTGCAGGGTGATAATTATGGATTTATCTGCATTCTTCTATATGCAGATATAGAGTTAGAGCAGCACCATTTGATGAAGATGCTTTATTTTTCCATTGTGTATTTCTATTTTCTTCATAAAAATATATTAGGTGTCCATGGGCAAGAGGATTGATGTTTGGGTCTTTGATTCAATTCCACTGATTAACTTGTCTGTTTTTAAGCCAATACAATACCCTGCCGGGATTTTTTTAATTACAATATCCCTTATACTACAGCTTGAAATCAAGGATGGTGATACCACCTGAAGTTCTTTATTGTCCAGGATTGTTGTAACTATTCTGATGATTTTGTTTTTCCATATGAAATTAAACATTGTCTTTTTAAGGTCTGTACAGAATTGTATTGGTATGTTAATGGAGTATGGGTTGAATCTGTAGAGTGCTTTTAGTAGGATGGCCACTTTTACTATATTAATTCCATCGATCCATGAGCTTGGGAGATCTTTATGTTTTTTGATATCTTCTTCCATTTCTTTCTTTAAATACTTGAAGTGTTTGTCACATGTCTTTCATGTGCTTGGTTAGAGTTACCCCAAGATATTTCATATTGCTTATCACTGTTGTGATGGGTGTTGTTTTTCTTTTTTCTTTCTCAGTACATTTATCATTTTTATATAGGAGGGCTGCTGATTCCTTTGAGATACTGATTTTGTCAGCTGATTTTATATAATGTCATTTTACCGAAATTGTTGATTATTTCTAGAATTCTTGTCATCTCCTATGTATAGTATCCCATTTTTTACAAACAGGGAGATTTTGACTTCTTTTTTTTTCTAATTGTAGCATTTTAATTGCTTCCTCTTGTCTCTAGATAGTTCTTCAGGTTCTACATTGGGAAGTAGTAGGGATGGTAGGCAACCCTTTTCAATTTCTTATTTTAGGGTGACTGACTTGAGGTTTTTCTCTGTTTAGGATGATGTTAACTATGGGCTTTTCACACATAGAACTTAAAATGTCAAGGTTTGCTTCCTCTAGTTTCACTTACTCTAAAATTTTATCATGAGAGGATGCTGGAATTTTCCAAAGGCCTTTCTGCATGTAAAGAGATCATGCAATGTTTGTCTTTAAATGCATGTATATGATTTATTACATTTATTAACTTATACATATTGACCAATCTGCATTTCTGTAATAGAGCCACATGACCATTATATATGATCACTTTGAAATAAGCCTGAATGAGGTTTGCAAGTAATTCATTGAAGATTTTTAGATCTATGTTTATCAGAGATACTGGCCAGTTTTCTTTCTTTCTTTATCTTTTTCTTTTCTTCTTCTTTTTTTTTGTTGTTGTACCATTACATAATTTTGATATTAGAATGATACTGTCTTCAAAGAAGTTTGGAAGTCCCCCTCCTACTTCTATTTTTAAAAATAATTTAAGAAAGCATCAGTTATTAATCTTTTTTGAAAGATTGTTGGAATTTACTTTCCAGTATATCTGGAGCTGGACCTTTTTAGTCAGAAGGGATTTTATTTCTGCTTCAGTCCCCTTATTTGTTGCAGGTATGCTTAAATTTTTGGTCTCCTTTTGGTTAAGTGTTGTGGTTTGGATGAATCAAGACATTTATCCATTTGTCATATATTTTCTAAATAAATGGAGTACAGGTTTACAGTATTCCCCTATATTCTGAATTTATTTGATGTATGACATAATATTTCCCTATTCATTTCTGATTCTGTTCATTGATTCTTTGTACTGCTTTTTTTGTTTCTATTTCATTATTTCTCCTCTGATTTTTGTTATTTCTTCTTGTGTAGTAGATTTGGGTTTGGTGTGTTCTTGCTTTTTCAAAATCTTTTTTATTTAATATTTTTATACAATATAACTTGATAAAGTTTTGCCCTCCCAATTTCCTCCCAGATTTTCCCCATATCCTAACCCATTTAACTTTGTGTTCCTTTTCTCTCTCCAAAAAATAATCAAAATAAAAAAAAAACCAAGTAACTAAAATGTACCCTACAAAAAAATGCAAACTGTTGTGGATTATTAATTTAACACTGTAAATGTATCTTGCATTTGTTTGTGCTGCTTTTGTTTGATTATGTAAAGCTGTGCTGTTTTTGTTTATATTGCATTTGTTTATATAAAAATGTGTCCCTATTCCACCTTGCCTAAGGCACCTGGTTGGTCTTATGAAAGCTGAATGCCCAACAACTAGGGAGAAGAGGGATAGTCAGACCTGGTGAACAGAGAATAAGTAGTAGGTGGAATCTAGGATCAAGATGAAGAAGAGAGAAGAAAGGAGGGAGGAAGAGAGGAAGATACCTGGCGTCAGTCAGGCATTTTTCCAAATAGACATACAGAGCAAAAGAACGGTAAAAAGCCCTGAGACAGAATGTAGATAAAGAGAAGTAGTTTTAATTTAAATTAAAGTAGGTTAAATTTAATTTAAGAAAAGTTAGCCAGAAACAAGCATAAGCTAAGGCCAAGCATTCATAATTAATAAGTCTCAATGTCATGATTTGCTGGGGAGAAGGCTCAGCAGTTAAGAGCACTGTCTGCTCTTCCAAAAGTCCTAAGTTCAATTCTCAGCATCCACATGGTGGCTCACAACCATCTCTAATGAGATCTGGAGCCCTTTTGAGGAACAGACCTGGTCAGTCATCCTCATGAATTTAGACCATGAAACCTAAGATGGACAAGTTCAACATAACTGCCTTACGTGGGCTGCACATGCATATGTGAGCATTGCCAAGGCATAAATTTCATTTTTTTCAATTTCCTATCATGATTTGGGGTTTGATGACCTGAAAAAAATATGCCACAATAAACAAACAAACAGCTCAAAAAGATAAAGAGGCTAAAACATGTCATAGCAAATCAAAATGAAACAAAAAAATGTAAAAACAGCATTGATTTAATTTTGTGTTGGGCAACAATTTCTGGGCAATGTGATTGATATACCCAGTTTCAGCTGATATACCCAGGGAAACTCTTTGGGAAATTTTCATCTTACCCACCAGATATTAATTGCAGATAGCTTCTTGATTAGGGGTCCAGTGTCCACTTCTCCCTCTCAGTTCAGGGACCATGTCTGGCTCAATCGGTATTGCTCTTGTACATACTGCCACAATGTCTCTGAGTTTACAAATAGATGGTTGTGTCTGGAAGACACCATTTCCTTGGAATCATTCATCACCCATGGCTCTTGAAGTCTTTCTGCTTCCTCTTCCACATAGATCCCTGAAGTTTTGAATGGGAGGACTTTGATGAACAAATTTCATTTAGGACTGAATGCTCCAATGTCTCTCACTTTCTGTACAATGACCAGCTGTGGGTATATATGTTAAATAACATATACTGTTAGAAAAAGCTTTTCTGATGAGGGTTGAGTAAGAAACCAGTCTATGGACATAGCATAATGTTATTAGGGGTAATTTTATTGCTATGTTCCTTTATCAGAATAGTAGTAGCAGGTTTGCCCCTAAGTCCTTGTCCTACCTAACTTCAGGCTCTTAGCCACTTTAGTGGAGCCAGGAATGGGTCATATCTCAGGGAGTAGGCTTTAAATCCAATCAAAAAGTGGTTGGTTACTCCATTAACTTTTGTGACACTATTTCTCTAGTATATCTTGTAGGAAGGTCACTGTTACAGTTCTCAGGGTTTGTAGCTGGGAGATACTGGTGATTGCCTTTTCCTTCCAGTAACATGAATGCTAGTCAATAGGAGACAAGTTTCTAGTTAGGCACCAGCTCAGCTTCTCTATATTTGATGACATTTGTAAATTTTGTATTCAGCAATAGGGCCTTACTATTAAGTTGTGGAGAATAATGAATAGATTTGGCAATAGCATGACATGTTTAGAGGTTTCCAAGGGGCTTCTTTGGCGAACAACTCAACAAGATGTACCTGACATCATAGGTTTTATTTGGTGATGTAAGATGTCTAGTTGGGCATTGTCTGCCCTATTTTAGATTCCATATATATATATATATATGTATGTTATATATATATATATGCATGATTCATGCTTTAAGAAGCTTATATAATAGTAGGTTCTCATATGCTTTTTTAAATGGACTTTGTATTAGTTGTCCATCCCCACATTTTCTCCTTTACCTTTCTCTTCCATTCCCTCCCTATTTACTCACCTGTTCTATTTTTCCTTTTGTCTTTCCATAACACTTTAATTTATTTCTTCTTTGTTCTCCTCCCTATAGTCCCCTATCTGATACCTAACTTTTGTGATTATTTGGATTGCTTATCAAAAGCTTAAAAGCTAATGTCCACATATAAAAGAAAATATTCACTTTTTGTATTTTTAGGTCTAGAGTACCTCACTCAGATTGATTTTTTTATAGCTCAATCCAGTTACCTTCAGATTTCATAATTTTAGTTTTAATAGTGGAATATTCCATTGTGTTAAGTATACTACACCATCATCATCTGTTCATCAGTTGATAGACATCTAAGATGTTTCCAATTCCTGCCTACTGTGAATAGGGGAGCAAAGAACATAGATGAACAAGTGCCTCTACAGTACAGTGTAGAGTCCTTTGGACTTATGCTTATGTGGTATAGGTGGATCTTGAGGTAGATCTATTCCCAGCTACCCAGGGAATCACCACATTGATTTCCAAGTTGGTTGTACAAGTTTGCACTACCATTAATAGTGAATAAGTGATTCCCTTTCCCCACATCCCCAACAACATGTTCTGTCATTAATTTTATTGATCTTGGCCATTTTGCCAGGAGTAAGATGATAGCTGTCTTTATATGTACAAGGGCCTAAAAACTGACATATACCTTATTATTAAGATCAGGGCAGAGGCACAGGGTAACACCCATTCTCAGTTCAGTTCCTGTCCTCCAGGGGGTGCAGTTTCCTAGGCAGGCTCATTTCCTGTGTGATTTGTATCTGAAAAGGACTCATCCTTTCTCTGAGCTAGCAATTCTTTATGCTAAGCATCAAGACCATTTTCTAGGCAACACTAAAAATGGACTCATCTCCAGGCTTTGTGACTGCAATACTCCTCATATTCGGTAAGTAAACCGATTTAAATAGCAAAGTCTTTAGACTTACATTATCTAATAGGATTATCCTCAAGGTGGCACAGAACTCACTCTCCCCCTCTCTCCTCTCCTTGTTCTCTAGGAAGGACCCAAGGAAACTCTGTGACTCAAACAGGAGGCCAAGTGACCATCTCAGAAGGCGGGTTCCTGACAATAAATTGCACATATATAATAACAAATATAGGGTCTCCTGCTCTTTTCTGGTATGTTCAATATCCTGGAGAAAGTCTACAGTTCCTCCTGAAAGTCATTACGGCTGGAGCAAAGGGAAGCAGCAGAGGTTTTGAAGCCACATATGATAAAGGATCCAGCTCCTTCCACTTGCAGAAAACCTCAGTTCAAGAATCTGATTCAGCTGTGTACTACTGTGTTCTGGGTGACACAGTGTCATAAACTGCATGGGAAGCTGAGCACAAACTAAGAGGCAGCAGGTGGTCTGGCTGCTGAGCACCTGCCTTTGAAATCTCTTTGACTCAGTTCCTCATACTCTGTCCTATGTGACCTTATGCTTCTCTGTTGGTGGAAATCATATAGATGTTCTCACGCCATGCCACATAACTTCACAAACCATTAGAAGAATGAAATGATCTCTGGAGCCTTATCTTAAGTTGTTTTTCTGCAATGATGGGGATCAACCCAGAACCTCATTATGCCAGGCAAGTGGTCTGCTACTGAGCCACATCTTAAATCTTATCTGTCTTCAGTCAATCCAATGTACTGGAGAAAGAGACATATGCAAAATGTGACCTGACAGAATCTGGAAGGAAAGGTGTTGGAAAGCTACAATCCTTCCCTGATAAAGCCCTGTGGAATTCCTAAAGAAAGGAGGAAGAGTAGGGACTCACATGCAAACAGCAACATGAAGACCTGAAGGGAGGGACACCCACTGTGTAGAAGACAGGGTCACTATCTTAGTAAATCAGACAGAATTTCTTCTGTTTGGGGAAACTCATATTTTTTCTCTTTTTGTTCTTTCTTTCCTTTTCTGTTTTTTTTTTTTGTTGTTGTTGTTGGTTTTTTTTTTTTTTTTTTTTTTTTTTTTTTTTTTTTTTTTTTTTTTTTTTTTTTTTTTTTTTTTTTTTTTTTTTTTTTTTTTTTTTTTTTTTTTTTTTTTTTTTTTTTTTTTTTTTTTTTTTTTTTTTTTTTTTTTTTTTTTTTTTTTTTGAGGTGGGATCTCTCTATGTAGCACCGACTTCCCGGAATTCACTCTGTATACTAGGCTGGCCTCAAACTCAGAGATACACCTGCCTCTGCCTCCCAAGTGTTGACATTAGAGGCAGAAGTGACTATGAACAACTATCATTTTTCTCTTAAATCCCTCAAAAGACCACAGGAGATGCACTTACTTCACAGTGATATTTGGATTAGTATTAGATTAAATATCTGAGTACTGAGGCCTGGCCATACTGTCATAAAAACCAGTGATCACACTGTCTTTACCTCTTAGAATTCTCTCCTAGAATCCTATTTTGTCCTGTGTGAGTGGATTATTCTCATTTCCTTTTGATTTTTCAGGAAAGATATGTTTCCCTTCTTTTGTTTTCTCCATTTCTATGCATTGATCTCAGATGTACAGTAAATCTTCACTTATCTAAACAACTTCCACAATTTCACTGGCTTAAATTGCACTGAGAAATGAGAAGCATTAAGGAAGGAATTTTCAAATCTTCAACACTTAACACTTGTCAATACCTGTGTCAGACGCTTGACTTTTTCCCAACTCATGTGCAATTCAGAAGCACAGGGAATTGCTGATCCTTAGCATTTATGACCATATGTGGCAACAATGGGTCTTGAAAAATATTGTTGAACTAATAATGGATGATTAAAAATCCTAACATTTCTATAAGATCAGTATTTAACATTCACTCAAAAATATATTTAAGCATGAAGTTGTCAAAGAATTAATAAAAAATATTTATTTTTAAACAGAATTTTAATGTATATTTTTCTTTAACAAAATTTATTTTGACACAGTAGCAAATCAAACATAAGAAAAGTCACATTCTAAAGGAATTTATATTTTAGGTTCAGACCAAGTTCAAACTAGTCATTATCATTAGCCCCTACTATGAGTCATTTGTATTCAAACTTTGAAAAAACATTAATGCTCTATTTTCAGAAGTAGAAAGCAAATATTACCTATCATATCTGACATCCTATTGAGATCCAAAATTGAGTTGAGGTCTTAAAATAGTTTCTAGTTGACATGCTATCATGTCTCTACACATATGTGAGAATTTATATCCTGTATCACATTGCCAACAGTGAAAAGGAAGGACAAACGTTTAGGCAAAGGTCAAGCAAGTCCAGCTCTGACCCCAAGATGGCAGTGCTTGCATTGGTCTTGTCTTCAGAAGCTGATATGTGTATAAGGCCTCTGATTGGCTGGCTGTACTTCTTGAGAGTTCCTGTGTGTTACAAGAAAGAGCTGATGAAACAGGCAGCAGCTTTGGGGCAGACTTCAACAGAACAACAATGGAGAAGCACCTGAGTGCCTGCTGGGTTGTTTTATGGCTGTATTTTCAGTGTACGTTAGTGGAGGTTTTAGCCAGGGACCACAGGACATCAAAGAACATTTTCTTAGGATTTGGGCAAAGATGTAATTCCTTGGGATAGATAGGTGGAGGAAGCAAAATATGGGTATTCCTAGATCACCCGAGATTCACATAGGGAGTAAAGGATACAACCTACAAGTACTAAGTATGGATGACTGAGTTCTGAAATTTCACACTGTTTTCTGAATAGGGGCTGCTGGCAAGACCCAAGTGGAGCAGAGTCCCAAGTCCCTGGTTGTCCTGCAGGGAGAGAACTGCATCTTTCATTGCAATTACACTGTGAGCCCTGCTAACAACTTAAGGTGGTACAGACAAGACACAGGCAGAGGTCTTGTGTCCCTGGCAGTCATGACTAACAGAGAGAACAAAAAGTCAAATGGAAGATACTCAGCAACTCTGAATGCAGATGCTAAGCACAGCACCCTGCATATCACAGCCGCCCAGCTGGAGGACACTGCCTTCTACATCTGTGTGGTGGGTGCACCGTGTTCCACAGGTACTTGCAGCCAGTACTAAAACCTGCTCCTGGAGGCTTCAAGGAAGTCTAGGTTACAGAGCAGTCTTTCAAACACTGTACTAGGGAGCTGAATTTCCCTATGAGTGTTATTAGTCCCATTAGAAAGACAATTTTAATACCATCTGAGAAGAAAACTTGAGGACAATTTCAATAGATTTTGAGAGAAAAACAACAGTAGAATAAAGCAGACTGTCCAGGAAGCCACCATGAGGAGAGGAGATGGAGAAAGAATTAGCCTTTTCAGTTTACCACAGAGTTCCTAGAAATAGCGAGAAAGCTGAGCATGTCAAGGAAATAAGCTTAGGAGTTCTGAGCCATGAATCTGAATGCAGAGGACAGATAGTTCCACACTCTTCGTGTTCAGAAAAGAAAGGACTAAACCAGAAATACATGCTTAAAAATGGGAACAGAAATAGCTTATTAGGAAGGAAAAACACTCCTAAGAATGAATGCATGCTAATAAGCTGAGGAGAGAGTCTAAAAACATGTCGCTACACTGTGTACAGCTCTCCATAAGACCCATAGAATCCCCATCTCTACCATACATATTTTTGGGTGCTTTTGCACAATCCATGCTCCTTAGATGAAGTCCAGGTAACGAAAGGTGTCCAGTCTTCCTTTCTTCATATGTTAACCTTTTACAAATGTAATTATCATTTCAAATTTAAACATTTTTGAGAATTTCATTCATGTGTACCATACTTACTTAATTTCTTCCTCACCTTCCCCCTTTAACTCCTCCTACATTTTCCTTACTCCATCTCAAACTCAAGGCCTCTTCCTTAATTACTGTTTCACAGACACACACACACAGAGACACACACACACAAATAAATGCATCTTGTTTAGAACATTTGTTCCTATGTGTATGTGCTTAGGGTGACCCCTCGGGATTGGATAACCTATCACCCTATCAGAAGTCTTACCTTTGCAGAAAGCTGATCTTCCCCTCTCAGTGGTCATTAACCATCTGCATCTCAGAGATCCATAGACAAGCACCAGGCTGAACTCCTGGAGTATTGTCAAAGAAAGTAGAAATTTGTACAAGTCAGGGGGGGGATTCTTGATGGAGGAACCCAAAGAGACAACTGACCTGTGCTTGTGGGAGCTTATGGACTCTAAAACAACTGTGAGGGGGCCTGTATGCCACCAACCTAGGCCCTCTGCACCTGTGTGGTACTTCTTTAGATTCCTCTCTTTGTAAGTCTCCTAACAGTGAGATCAAGACCTGTCCCTCGTGCTTATCTGGCTTTCTCCATGTTGGATTATCTTGCCCAGCCTTGAACCAAGGGGAGGATCTCGGTCCTGCCTCAATTTGATGTGCCATGCTTTGTTCAAGCCCATGGTAGCAATGCCCATCTGTGAACAGAGATAGAGGAAGAGTGGATGGAGAGGGGAATAGCGGGGAATTGGGGGAGAGGAAAGAAATGGAGGCAGAGGAGGGAAGGAAACTGCAGTCTGTATGTAAAATAAATGAAAAAGTTATTTAAATAAAAGAAGAAAAGAAAAACATCTGCATCTCTTCATCCAGGAGTTGGATCCTAGTAGATTTTTCATGTCTATGTTGACTGTTGACATGTCAGTTGGCACTGTAACTTTGCAAGCCTTGTTTAGTTGATCACAATTTTTTTTTGAGATTTCATGGGTGCAGCTTCCCTGATCTATATTGAAGACACAATATCACAACAGGTGTTCTGGTTCTCTGGTTCTTATAGTCTTTAATCATCCCCTTCCTCAATGTTCCTTGTGCCTTGATTGTAGGAGATGGATTGACGACATCAAGGTCAGACACTCTATGGTCAGTTGTGTTCTGTGCTTTGACCAGTTCTGACATCTGTAATTGTCTCTTTTGTTTGCTGCACAATGAAGCTCCTTGACGATGGGCGAGAGATACACTTCTCTGTGTGAACAAAAACAGATGTTCAGAATTTTGTTAGGAAATATACTGGTTTAGGGAAGTGACATTAGTATGCTCTCTTCTTGGGTTCATGGCTTCATCGGCTATGGGTGAGCTACGTTTACGATAACAGGCATGGACTTATTTATACTGAATGGACTTTAAGTTCACATAGACAGATGTTGGTAGTTAAAGGTCCTGGAGGATAGGTAAAAACTTAACATAAATTCAGAGCAAGTAATGTTTGATGTGTGTGTGTGTGTGTGTGTGTGTGTGTCTTGGTATGGTGGAGGTACATGAGAATCCTATGGCCAACAACTCAAAAAGATGTTTCCCATTCCTAGAACTGGAGGTTTCAGTTCGTGGCATGAGATGTATAATTGGGACTTTCTCAGCCCATTGAGGCTGTGTCCATTGTGATTCTCTTCATACATGTATATTTCTCTGAAGCTTCCGCAGCAGTAGGTTTCCATATGGTTTTAGTGATAGTTACCTCTCTCCACTATCTTTTCATTATCCTTCTCTCCCACTCCTCCCTATTCTACTTTTCCATTTATCTCTTCATAACATTATATTCTATTTCCCCTTCTCTCCCCACTCCCAGTCCTTTATTAAATATGTAACCTATGTGATTATTCATTTTATAGCTTAAGAGCTAACATCCATTCACAAGTGGAAACTTGCAGTATTTGTCTTTTTGGATGTCAGTTATCTCAGTCAGAATGATGTTTTTTTCTAGTTCCATCCATTTGCCTGCAAATATTTGTTGGGAGAAGAGGGCTGCTTGTTTTTCCCAGCCACCCAGCTAGCATACACCCGAAATAACCACACAAAAACTGTATTAATTTAAATAATTGTCTGGCCCATTATCTCTAGCCTCTTATTGGCTAACTCTCACATATTGATTTAACCCATTTCTGTTAATCTGTATATTACAACATGGCAGTGGCCTACCAGGAAAGATTCGGCATGTCTGTCTCTGGCAGCTCTATGGTGGCTCTCCATCTGTCCTTCTTCCCAGCATTCAGTTCTGTCTACTCTGCCTACCTAAGTGCTGCCCTACCAAAAGGCCAAGGCAGTTTCTTTATTCAACCAATGAAAGCAACACATAGACAGAAGAACCTCCTCCACCATTTCCCCTTTTTCTGTTTAAACAAAAAGGAAGGCTTTAATTTTAACAAAGTAAAATTACATATAGCAAAACAGTTTTCAAGCAAGAATTACAGTTACAACATTTATATCTATTTTGTCGTTTATCATAACAAAGGAAAACTATAATTATAACTATTTATCTATTCTTCAACTCCATCAAAGACTCCAGAAGGATATATTATTACCTAAGTAAACAGAAGTGCATTATAAACAACTTCCAAAACTCTAGAATTAACAGAGGCATCTTGCTGCCTGGACAGTCACCCAAAGTTCTTTTGTACTGTTGGGGCATCCCTCTTCAGCCTACAGGCCCATAGTATGCAGCAGACTTTTCCATGAAGCAGGAAATTTCAAAGACAATTTAGTCACTTTCTTGTGTCCTACAGAATGTCTCGCAGACTCTTTCATGAAGGAGGAAACCCGAAGGACCATCTCACCTTTAGGCAAGTTCAGCAGTCATCTTTCTGTGGGTTCTTCCTGTTCAGTTTATGCAACAGTCCAGGCAAGAGCAGTTTCTTGCCCAAATGGCTAGCAAACTCCATAAGGGGCCTCTTCAATTCCCATCTTCCTCTTGAAGTAGCTGGTGCTGCCAGGAGCAGACGTGTCTCATTGTCATGAAAAGCCCTAAGCTATTAAAACATTTTAAAAACCATATTCTGTAATCTTTGAAAGATATGAAGAATTCCTATCTAACTGAAATATATCTCTATATATCAAGAAATCTAACTAACATGACTACAAGCTTGACTATTATTGATGATTATCCATTAACAACCTATATTTCCCAATTATACAATACATTTTTAAATGAACTACACAATCACAATACCTTAATCAAGATTAGAAATATGCATATAACAAAATTGACCTTAAATTAGTATCAGTAAACCAAGATTCATCAATGCAAATTATTCATATCTATATCATATCCCCCCTTTAAAGTAAAAGAACATTTATAAACAATATTTGGGAATATGGGCATAGATTTTTTTCTCTCTAAATGCTTCCTGCTATATGGGGGCACTGTTAATCAGGTCTTTCATGGTGTATCCAGTGTGCTAGGTTCATCTCAGTCAGCAGTTGAGCAAAGTAATATTTTGAGGATGTACATGGCAACCTTTGAGGAGTCCTTGGTCCATGAAACCCTATTCGCCTGGGGGCAATCCACAGGTTCTCATCTTCTGTGAAAACAAAAGAAGAACATCTTTTCCAAAGCATCATATCCTTAGACCCAAATTCTGAAGTCATAAGAGTTTTATAATATATGTGGTGGTTTAGCCTAGCAGCACATACAATGAAAAGTATCTCTGTACTTAGCTCCTTCACAGTCAAAAAAATTTAAAGAAAACACAATAATATACAGAATACAGACTCTCTGTGAATTTTCCATTTTTATGTGGCCTATTTTTACTCTATTACTTTACTCTGCCTCTTTAAAGACTTTACTTGTTTTTTAAAGCATTAACTTTATTTTATGACTCTATATACTCTTTATTTTCTCTCCCAAGCCTATGTGCATTTATCCAACATTGTGATCCATTTAGAAGTAGTTTATGTCTGAATCTGTCCTATTGCATTGTCTATAATTCTCTACTGTCTTTAAGAGTTTTTTAAAATGCTTGGTTGCAGCTGCTCTGGATGTTGGTTCCACCTCTCTCCAATTTCAAAATGGTGGATGTACCATTTTTGCTAGCTCTGGGGCCGCCAGGTAGGAGCCACACTCAGCACTTTAACTCTGAGAATGAGCAGGCAGCACATAAACTCTTTTTATCTGAGTTACAGCCAAATCTGCCACATAGAGCACTGAACAGCCTGGAAACATCTCTGTGTATGGTGGCTGGAATATGCCATACTCTCCCACCTGCCCAAGCCTGATCGTGCTGTCTGCCCAGGCAGAAAGAGATGAGACACGAGCATGATCTCAGATACTTTTCTCCTGACTCCAAGTGGGCACAGAAACACCCGGGCCCACAAATGCCATTGAAATGCTTAATAGCTAGCATTTGTACTGGCAGCACAGCCCAGAAAGCCGTGTTTTAAAACCGCGTGATTTTTTTTTTCACGGTTGCTGAGTCAGGAGATTCTCTCTTAAAGGAGCTATGGCATGCCGCCAGCTGTGGTAAACTCTATATTTGTGCCTAGAATTACTTTGCAAGCCCTCTCAGGTTTCACATAGAGTTAGTTAGCCACATTGGACTGCCAATTATTGAAGTGATCAGGGCTCCTTGTTTGTCCGAGCTGTCCAGCTATCATACACCCAAAATAACCACACAAAAACTGTATTAATTTAAATAATTGCCTGGCCCATTATCTCTTGCCTCTTATTGGCTAACTTTCACATCTTGATTCAACCCATTTCTGTTAATCTGTATATTACCACGTGGCGGTGGCTAACCGGGAAAGATTTGGCATGTCTGTCTCTGGCAGCCCCATGGTGGCTCTCCATCTGTCCTTCTTCCCAGCATTCAGTTCTTTCTACTCTGCCTAACTAAGTGCTGCCCTATGAAAAGGCCAAGGCAGTTTCTTTATTCTACCAATAAAAGCAACACATAGACAGAAGAACCTCCTACACCTCCCTCCAACAAATATTTTCTTACAATTGAGTAACATTTCACTGTGTAAAAGTCCCACATTCGTATTATCCATTCTTCAGATAATGGACATCTATGCTGTTTCCAATTTTTGACTATTACTAGTAGACAAGTAGTGAACATGGGTGGGCATGTATCTCTTTAGTAAGATATGAAGTACTTTGTGGTATAAGCCCAAGAGTGGTTTATTGGGTATGTTTTTAGCTTTTTGAGGCATCTCCACACTGATTTCCATAGTGGCCATACTAGTTTGTTCTCCTACAAGCAGACATTGTAACCTATTTCCAAGGTTATTGATTTCTCTACACAACCTAACAGTAAGGCCATATTGCTTTCTACTTATGCCTATTACCTTATTACTTAGGTCACTGAACACAGAGAATGTGAGCTAGTGCCCATAGTGAGAAGTTTCACCCCCGCTGACTAGTATTCACAGTGTAGAAAGGTACTCACTGTGCTATTAGAAAAAAAGCTACAAATTCTATAAACTGGAGAAAGTAAAAACTTCTTAAAAATTGGATCTAAACTCCAACCTATATTTGGCACTGTGTAAGTGTCCTGACTAGGTCACTTGCCTAGTGAACACCCTGATACTACTAATCTGTCCAAAGAAACATAGCAATAAAATGACTATGGTGACATATTTCTATACCCACAGTTCAGTGCTTTACATTGTTCAGCCCATATCAGAGAAGCTTCTTTGAGTAGATGAGCAGTGACACAGACATACACAACTGGACAATGTGCAGAGAGTCAGAGACTTTGCAGTGCTCAGTCATGAATATGATGTCTTCATCATTCCAGTCTCCTAAAGACTCAAGAATCTTTGTGGAAGAAGAAGTAGAAAGATTACTTCAGTCAGAAGTGGTAGATGACTACAAGCAAACAGTGTCTTTCTAACAAAAATGACTGATGCTCATGTGAACTCACAGAAACTATGGCAGCAAGCAGAAGACCTGCATAGGTTCAAACCGGAAAGAGTCACAACACTGAGAGGGAAGAGAAGAAGTTGATATGGCGTCCTACCCATAACCAGGAAGCTGTTTGAAGTTGATGCATGTTGGGAAAAAGAAAAAGTGTGTTTTTAACTTTAGTGGTGTTCTCACTGGTTACAACAACCACACACCATTGTCCCATAGCAAAGCGTAGCTGTGTACTGCACAAACAACAACAAAGGCTAAACAAACACAAGAAGTGGCCTCTACTCACAGTTCCTCCAACCTCCCTCTCATCTGGATCTGCCCCTTTCTGTCTCTCATTAGAAAACAACCAGCCTTCTAAAGATACTGATAAAATACAATATAACAAGAAAAAAAATACTGCTAAGATGTTAGATTTTAACATGACAAACCAACCAAAGGAAAGAGCCCAAGAGGAGACATAAGAAACAGGGACACACTTGTTTGTACCCTCAGGAATCCCACAAAATCTCTAAACTGGAAACCATAATATATACCCACAGGACCTGGTGAAGAGCCATGCAGGCCCTGTGCATGCTTCTTCAGTCTCCTTGAATTCATATGAGCTTTAATCATGTCAATTCAGAGGGCCTTATTTTCTTGATATTTTTCAGCCCTCTGGTTCTTACACTCTTTCTGCCTCCTCCACCCTAATGCTGAGTGGAAAGTTTTATGGAGACAACTCATTTTCAGCTGTGTGTTCCAAGGTCTCTCATTCTCTGCATAATGTCTGTATGTGGGTCTCTGTATTTGTTTCTGTCTACTGCAGGAGAATGTCTCTTGGATGATGACTGAACTAGGCACTAATCTATGAGTATAGAAGAATGTCATTGAGAATGATTTTGCTACATTTTTTAGAATAGTAGTATTTCCTTTTACCATAGGTCCCTAGGTTATCTAGTCTCAGATTCTTGGTCACAGAAGCAGTATCAGGTATGGGTTCTCTCCCGTGGAGTGGGCCTTGTTGGTTACTTCCACAAGTTTTACTACCATTGCCTTAGCACATCTTGTAAGGCAGGGACCATTGTAGATCAAAGGGTTTGTAGCTGGTGTTTATGTTTCTCTTCTGAAACTTTGCAGAGTACTTTTCTATAACAAAGATGCTAGAACCTAGGGTTGAAAGCTCTATGTAGGCATCAGCTCAACTTCTCCATGATTAATGAGTTGTGTTGTCTTCAGCACAGGGGCCTTGGAATCAGCTTGTGGAGAGCAACATATACTACTGACAACAACCTGGGTTGCTTGGGAATTCCCATGGGACCCTTTTGGCCAACAACTAATTAGATGTAACCCTATCACAGTACTGGAAGCTTTGTTTGATGACAAGAGATGTCCAAATGGTATTCTCTCTCCAACATTATTTAGCAATTTCCCCCTAGGTCACTTTCATATAGGTATATATTTTAGGAAGCTTCTACTGTATTAGATTTCTAAAATATTCCATAAATAGCCCGTAATTTTAGCTGTCTCACCCCATATTCCCTCCCTCATCCTCTTGACTCAGACAATCCTTAAATAATAACTTGGGGGCTTGTCTAGGATTTTGGTATTGGTAGAAACAAGTGGAGCTTTTTATCAAAGAATAAAGCTTGATTGCTTTGGCCTGACAGGTGCCTCCCAGAAGAAATTACCTAAAGGACTTGCTTGCATTTCATATAAGCCAGGACTCTACCAAGGCAGAGGATTCTTCATGGAGGAAATTACTTTTAAAAATTCACTAGAAGCATTGAACAATGCTGTAGGAAGTTGACAAAGTGTTGACCCACAGCTCGTTCAACAGAACAATATATTTTATTTTCAAGATAAGCAGTTCTGAAAACTGAAGTTTAATTGAGATGACCCAATCTGATAAGGAGGAAAAAAAGACACAAGACGAAAATGAACAGAAAAATAATTGATCTTGCTAAAAATTCCTTGTTGGCCAGTCTTTGAAACAGTTTTCTAGACTCTGTCTTTTTTTCAGCAAGGACATTCCATTATTGCTCACTGCTGGTTTCATTGCCATTGTCCTCTTGGTTCATACTGAGCTTTTTGGATGTGTGTCTTTTTGTCTTCCATGAAATTTGGAAAGATTTGTGGTACTATCTTCTTCAACTATTCCTCCTTTCCTACAGTATTTCTTCTAGAATATTAATATTGATGTCTCTATATGAGAAAATGTTCTGTGGGTCTCTCAAGTTCTGTTCATTCTTTTCTCTGGATCAATTAGTTGTTAAAAAATGTTAAAAGGACACAAAGTTAGGTGAGTACGGTGGTTGGGAAGGATCTAGGAGCTATTGGGTAGAAGATAGCATGTAAATAAGGTTAAAAGACAGTATGTGGAATTCTGAAAGAATTAATAAAATATGTATTTAAAATTAAAAAAATTCAATCCTAAGGATAATATTGCTGGCTAAATAAAAAACAATACTCAATAATTCGGAGCAATTCAAAATTAATGAACAATGGTAAACATTACTATATAGACAAATAAAATGTTAATATCTTTTTTTAGCATCTTCCCTTTTACCTAACTTAAAAGATAAATTCATAAGATAGTACTATAGATGTATTGCAACAAAGGGGGTACACATGTGTTTAGTTTTATATGTATAAAGAGATCCTGACATCATTTTAATACAATTTTCATATTTTAAATTGATGTAAACTTAGTATCATAGCAGTTTTTCCTGATTTACTTCATTGAAAATGAAGGTGTAACACTGAATGTCAATGTTGGGCTGGTTTATTTGACTCATGGTCAAAGGTAATCCTGATCCACAAGCAAGAGACAAAGATAAAAGCCTAACTGGGAATGGCTTGGAGCTTTGAAATCTCTAAACTCATCCCAGTCACATACCTCCTCAAAGAAGGCTACACCTCCTAATTCTTCCCAAATAGTTCCACCAACTAGGGACAACAGATTCAAATATATAAGCCTAAGGAGGGCATTGTAATTCAAACCACCATAGCAAATTCTGTCTCAAAAACAAAAGATGTGTTCCTTAGATTTGGACATGAATTATATATGTCCAAATATATATATATATTTGGACATATATATTAAGTGAGATTTTAACCTACTCGGTTTCTCTAGAATTCCTTTAATTAGAAGTTCTTTCAAAAGTCAAAGATGAAGTGTTTTTATACAGGTGCATTGTCTGGCCTAGAGACAAGTTGTGAAGTGTGAAATATTACTGTCCAACAGAACCTCACTCAGATGTGTTGATAGTAAAAGTCTGAATCACTGAATATAAGGAAGTGGCTGCTGGAGGTAACTCAGGAAATATTTGAAGTTTAACTTGAAATGCCTTAAAATACACATGTTCCCCATATTGACTTGAAGCAAATGCCGCTTAAATGTGTGTCAAACCAAGTTGACAGATTTTTTTTTTTAGTTTCCCAATAAGAAAGGCATTTATTTTTAGCAAATCTTTGCTCATAGTCAGTATCCACAAGATGGCATCCTCTTCTCAGAGACTTGAGAAACCCCTCCAGTGGTTTTTAGTGAGAGAGCTTGGGGGGAGGAGTTTGCTGGTGAAACAAGGGTGATGAAAAGAGCTTTATTTTCCTACATGGTGACACAGTATCTTGATGTTTTCTGGAAGAGAAACATTAGAAATGTGAAAATATTTTTTTTCTGGGCTTAAAATTTGGATCCTCAGTAAGGATAGAAGAGAGAATAATGAAATCCTTGATTGTTTCCCTAGTGTTTCTGTGGCTTCACTTTAATTGTGAGTTTGGGCATTACTTTTGGATATAAGGTGTGATGTGTGAGGTTGGTGCCTACTCTTGGATAATGGTAAAAACACAGATGGCTTTAATCTCTAGTTAAGGGGTGGGAGGCCCATGGAAGAGTTACTTTGGTCTGTTTGCTTCTCTAGGCATCTAGTCTTGGTTGTCTGAACTTTGTCTCTTTTGACAGGGGCGAGCAGCCAGCAGAAGTTGCAGCAGAATCCGGAATTCCTCAGTGTCTCAGAGGGAACCATGGCTTCTCTCAACTGCACTTTCAGCGACGGAGCTTCCGATAACTTCAGGTGGTACAGACAGCAGCCTGGGAAAGGCCCCGAGTTGATCATGTCCATATTCTCTAGTGGAGAAAAAGAAGAAGGTAGATTCACAGTTCACCTCAACAAGGACAGCAGGCATGTTGCGCTACACATCAGAGTCTCCCAGCCCAGTGATTCAGCTGTCTATTTTTGTGCAGTGAGAACACAGTGCTCCCCAGGCACCTAGAGCCTGCACCCAAACCCACTGAGCCCTATCAAGGCCTGAACTAGAGCATGCTTGATTAGAAAAGTATTTACTTTATGAAAATATCTCATCCTGAACACATAGTGCTCTAAGCTTCATGGCTCCTGTTCCTTCTCATCATTATTTTTCATAAATCACTGAAACTAATTAGTACTGGCCATATGCTTATGGGTGATATATAACCTTTACATGGCTACCTTCCTAAAGAAAAAATGACTCTCCTGTGCCAACATTCTTCATTACCAATAGCTCCTTGGCAAGAAAAGGGGCCTCAGGAGTCCCTTTAAACTTCCACACTTGAGTTTTAAGCTGTCTTGATTTTGTGTGTTTCTGATACAAGTAACCACGTGTTCTATGAGCCCATGTATACAACAGCCTTGTCAGATCCAGAGAAGAGTATTTTGAAGCTCTCCTCGCCATCTTCCAGATCTTACTAGTTTTGTGTTGTTATTGTTGTGGGTTTTGTTTTATTGTTTTCACCTTTCTTCCAAGATGTCCTCTAAGCTTTGCTAAGATAAAGAGTTGGGAGAGATGTTTTATCTGTGTGACTGAGCACTGATGTTTTTCTACCCTATATCTAGGGACTCATACAGATGTTTCATTTAGGTTTGGACACTCAACATTTATTCTCAATACCTTGGGTGGTTATGTATCTTTATCAACTCACTGAAAAGAAAGCTTCTTTGATCAAGGTTAAGAGCTACACAAACCTGGTTGTTGACTCTTGCTTGAATTCAGTCATATTCCTTCTTTGCAGTTGGGAGATACACTTTGACTCTTCATTTGGATGATCAGATTTCAATTTTGGTTCAAGACAAGTGCTTCACAGAAGGAGTCTCAGATCTAGTCATATTTCTGTTGATTTCCTCAGGACTCCATGTGCAAACACTGGCTCTGCTCCTGTTGAGCCCATGGCAACATCCTTTGTGCTGCTTAGAGCCTATGTCAAAGTTTTCATGTATATTTTCATTTCTATCAGTTTTCACCTTACTGAATTTTGTGTAGATCCAATTCAGTTTTCTTTTTATAGTCTCATATTATTCTCTGTGTTCCATGAAGCTATTTCTTGTTAGCTATAAGAATAAAAATTTTAATATATTCACCAGTACTAGTGAACTCTGAAAAGAAGAAGTGGGCTGTTACATCCTTCATATCTTCAAAATGAGCACTATGTAGATGATACTGAGTTCTGCTGCCACCTTCCCATGTAGCCTGGCCCCTTTCATCTCAGCTGCAGTGAGTGGCTTCTGAATGTCTAAGTAGCTAAACTGTGGAAAAATTTCCCAGCATGGTTCTCTTCCTGAAAATGTCAAAAGAGACTATTTTCCCAGAAAATTTTATGATGGGAAAGCTTTGTCGACCAATTATTTTTAAGGGGTAGGACCAAGTTAGGGTGTGGCTTTCTGGGACCCAGAGAAAAATGGCACACAGCCCAGGTGTGCTCTCTGTGTGGTTCCCTCACAGCACAGCTGAGCTTGTATTTCTCTTTCCTGTTTCATGAGTTTTCCCCATTATAATAAATAAAAATATAATTGTTTTATCTTTTAGCTAGCCTGGTTATTTCCCAAATTGAGCTAACATCAGCAATTTTACTCTGAGTCTTCTAGTTTCATAGCCTGAGCTATCTTACCTTACAGAAACCACTTCTATCATTTCAGGGAAAAGTAATAGGTTTATCTATAACAGCACTAATCTCTTTGATAATTACAGTTGAATTTTGCCTGAATCTGTTGTGTCTGCAGTTTTAAACATATTTGATTTTTTTATTGTTCTTTCTCTTAGTTCTTACTAAAAGCAACAAGCAATTTCCTAGTTAAGGCTTGGATGTTGTGGTTCCTTTAGTAAGCAAGCAAGCAAGTAAGTCAGTAAGTAGATAGATAGATAGATAGATAGATAGATAGATAGATAGATAGATAGATGATAGATAAAATGGCTATAATGTCTATTAGCTTATTACATCAACACAGCACAGTGCCTGAGGTAGCTCTGCTTCCTTAAGTGGGAACATGCTGTATTGATTGTTCATATCCTGATGATCAGCAAGCAGACATGGAGCCAGGAATGGAGCACCTATGACTTCAAAGGCCCACATGCACTAGTCTACCTTCAGTACTATGCCCCCAACCTCTCATAACTTCTCGCTTTTCTTTCTGGTTGGATAACTTGACATCAAAACACATCATTTTATATGTATCATTCTGCCCCTGGTCCTTATAGGAATCTCATAATGCCAAAGACATTCACTTCAATGTCAAATGTTTTTGCAAGGAGAGGCTACTTGTTTGTCCCAGCCACCCGGCTAGCTTACACGGGAAATAACCACACAGACACTGTATCAATTAAAACATTGCTTGGCCCACTAGCTCTAACTTCTTATTGGCTAACTCTTATATCTTAATTTAACCCATTTATATTAATCTGTATATTGCCACATGGCAGTGGCTTACTGGGAAAGATTTGGCATGTCTGTCTCTGGAAGCTTCATAGTGTCTCTCTGGCTCTGCCCTTCTTTCTCCCAGCATTCAGTTCTGTCTTCCTGCCTATTAAGTTCTGTCCTATCAACAGACCAAGGCATTTTCCTTATTTATTAATGGTAATGGCAGCACACAGAGGGGACTCCCACATTAAAATGTTACTATAATTTAACACGGTTAACATATTCTAAAAGTCCGAAGTTCCTTCTGAGATTCAAGGAAACTTCTTTACTGTCTTTTCATTCTTTAATAACAACGCCCAGTAACGAACAATAGGGCATCAGAAACTATTTTCTAAACACCTGGAGATTTCTGATTCTTCCATACTAAGCCAGGGAAATGCCCAATGCGCTGAGAGAAAATGCAACATAAAATTCAATCAAAAACTCTTTTATTCGTTAGTTTTGCCCAATTTTCTCTCTCCTGTTCTCCCTGTTTCTCTTCCTTCTCTCCCTTTTCTACACTTCCTCTTTCTGTTTCTTTATCCTTTCTTCTTTCTCTCCCTTTATTCCTAGCTCCATAGAACAATAGCTCCTGTGGGTTGAAAGTGTGTGATTTCTTGAGTCTCTACCCCTTCCTCTTAGTAACAATCATTGTGTACTCTGTGGAACACAATGGAAATTTGTATCAGTAGTAGCTGTCCTTCCACAAAGAAGAAGGTAGCCTTAATAAGTGTTAGGCAGTCAAAATGGCGATGGGATAAGTGCTTGTGAATCTGCTTAGTATTTAGGACTAACTCTTCATCTGGAAGAGCCTAATTAACTCTTGAAATAGGAAAAAGAAATGACCTTCTGAGAAGATATCAACTCCCTTAAAGTCACATGTTGTTTATATAACGAACACTGAAACTTCCAATAAGTGTTCTTTTTCTATATTGGATACCATTAAAGGCTATTGGGCAAGATATTCATGGAAGAACAACCAAATCTGACTTGTTAGCCTATGTTTCTCATGACTTACCAGAGAAGCATATGTTCTTTGAATTAGGTTCTAAAACTTCACACATTTCATGTCAACCTAACAGTGTAAGAGATGAACTCAGGTAAGGGAATAAGCAGATTCATGTGATACTAATTCAGATTTGACTTGCAGAATTGTGCACGAATCAAACTAATCACTTAGAAAATTACTGTGAAATGTTTCATATTTTTCAAGGTAAATGGTAAATATTAAAAACAAAATACAAGACAAAATCACTTCATGTTCAAACAGAACTTCTGGCTTCTAGTCCAGATGATAAATTTGCCCAGTTGTATCAAACAAAGCTAAGTTGTTAATAAGATTTTTTATATAAACGGAAAATTCTAATGGTTTACAGAATAATTAATTTTTTTGTTTTATAGAAGTGACTACAGATAAAATTTTGCTGGACTTTTGGTAACATTACTTCCCATATAGGTCTGGCCCCCTGCTCGTGCTGTGTGTGTGTGTGTGTGTGTGTGTGTGTGTGTGTGTGTGTGTGTGTGTGTGAACTTGAGCTTGCCCATGTGCACATGCACATATGAGGGCAGCCAGAGGATTACACTAGGATGTCATTCCTTAAGCATCAGGCATTTTATCTTTTGAGACATGGTCTCTCACACTCACCACATAGGCTGTGGGCACACTCATGGAAGTAACCGCTCAGGGTGTTCATTAACTATGACATGTGGAGGTAGTGTTGGTTCATTAATAGAATCCAAGAACACATCAGAACCATCATCCACCATGACCAAGTCGTCTTCATCCCACAGATGCAGGGATGTTTCAACATACAAAAATCTGTCAGCGTAATCCACCATATAAACAAGCTGAAAACCAAAAACCACATGATCATCTCATTAGATGCCAAAAAAGCATTTGACAAAATACAACATCCCTTCATGATAAAAGTCCTGGAGAGAGCAGGGATACAAGGAACATACCTAAACATAATTAAGGCAATATACAACAAGCCAACAGCCAACATCAAACTAAATGGAGAGAAACTCCCAGCGATTCCACTGAAATCAGGAACAAGACAAGGCTGTCCACTCTCTCCATACCTATTCAACATCGTTCTTAAGGTTCTAGCTAGAGCAATAAGACACCAAAGGGAGATCAAGGGGACACAAATTGGAAAAGAAGAAGTCAAACTCTCACTGTTTGCTGATGATATGATAGTTTACATAAGTGATCCCAAAAATTCTACCAAAGAACTTCTACAACTCATAAACACATTCAGCAATGTAGCAGGATACAAGATTAACTCAAAAAAATCAGTAGCCCTCCTGTATGCAGATGATAAAAGGGCTTAGGAAGAAATCAGAGAATCAACACCCTTCACAATAGCCACAAATGGCATAAAATATCTTGGAGTAACTCTAACCAAACAAGTGGAAAACTTGTATAACAAGAACTTTAAATCTTTGAAGAAAGAAATTGAAGAAGACACCAGAAAATGGAAAGACCTCCCATGCTCTTGGAATTAATATAGTAAAAATGGCAATCCTCCCAAAAGCAATCTACAGATTCAACACAACGCCCATCAAAATCCCAACAAAATTCTTCAAAGACCTTGAAAGAACAGTACTCAACTTCATTTGGAAAAGCAAAAAACCCAGGATAGCCAAAACAATCCTGGGCAACAAAAGAACTTCTGGGGGCATCACAATCCCTGACTTCAAATTATACTACAGAGCAACAGTACTGAAAACAGCCTGGTACTGGCATACGAACAGACAGGAGGACCAATGGAACCAAATAGATGACCTGGATATCAATCCACATGTCTTCGAACACCTGATATTTGATAAAGAAGCAAAAAATATCAAATGGAAAAAAAGAAAGCATATTCAACAAGTGGTGCTGTTAACAAGATTTATTTTTAATTATGTGTTTGTGCCCATGAACAGAGGTGTCCACTGAAGACAGAGGAGATGGAATACAGTCATTTGTGAACTGCACAATGTGGGATCTAACTCAGGTCTTCTGCAGTAGCAGGATGTGCTTTATCTCCTTTGCCATCCTTCAGCCCACAAAGCCAGCTTTTAATATCCGATATGAGATTTTAGTTAAGACAACTAACTTAAAATGCCAAAAACTAGTATTAAACAAAAATTAAAATTTCTTGGTTTATATGTGTGTGTTGGCAAGGGTTAACTATGATCAACTCCCTAATTTTTGTTCACAGGTCACAGTTAAGAGAAGAAACCTGCTCAATATCTCAGGATGACAAACAGACACATTGAATATTGTACAAGCAAAACGGACTTGATTTTAGTGTTGTTGCTGGTTTTGACACTGTTTTGATGTGCTGTCATAGATAGTAACAAGGTAACACAATTGTGTAAAAATCCTATTACACAAGAAAAACCAACAGTTGAATAACTTACCTGCCTCTCAAGTCCATATATAGAACACAGATAATATTCAGTCTACCATCAGCAGCTTGTTGTTCCTCAGTGTGCTCTTATTTAAGACAGTTAGCAAAGCAAATTTTCACTTCCTAAAGAGCAGTTACTTTTATACATTTTCATATTAATTCTGTATTATGAGCTCCATGATTGAACTTTACTGCCCAGCCTGCTGAGTACCACCTCCAGATCAGACTCTCAGTGACTCACACCTGGTTTTCTGCTTCATTGTCTTAATGGCATCCCTGCTTCTAGGGTCTCTTCTCCATGATCTATTACATACCCTGAAGACTAATGTATCCTCATATGAAAAATAACATCAACAATATCTGTGCTATGCTCAACAGCCTTCACTGGCTCTTTTGCCTGTGAAACTGAAAATAAATCTCTTTATAGCGCTCTCAATAATTCTACCATTTTATTGGCCTTTCTATTTCTTCTCATTAAGTCTATGTCAACAAACCGGTTAGGAAATACACTGTAGTATGAGAAGCTTTGCCTACATCCCTCTGTGCCCCTTGCTGACACAGTCTGAATACGTTACTCTGTCTTATTCCTTCCCCAGAAAGCATATTAATAATTTGCTTCATGAAGTATCCCTGGTCAGGGCTGGAGATACTTCAGGGGTTAAGAGCATGCACTGTTCTTAGAGACAACAATTCAGTCTGCAGCACCCCTGTGTCAGTTCAGAACATACCATATGTACTGTTGCAGAGGACCCAATGCCCTTTTCTGGCCTTTGCAGGCAATGCAAGCACATGATAGACAATCATGCTTTCAGGAAGAAAACAAGCATAACATATAAAATAAAAAGAAATAAATCTGTTATAAAATAATTGCTGATCATTCCAATTAATGGTGATCTCTCCCTTCCTCTGGGAAGCACTGTCACTTAACCACCAACTCTGAGAAATTACCTAATAGGAAAAAAGAACTTTCAATTGTGACACTAAATTACAATATACTTTCATATATTACCTCTGTGAACAAAACAAAATACTGTGAATTAAGCTTCTTTAGTAAATAAGTAAACTGTTCTTCCAGTAAGGGGAATTACTAGACATATGTTTTCCGAAATGATGAACATGCCTTTAGAAATACAGAGTACATGGTAGTCACATAGGTTCTCTGCAGTGAAAGTTCCTGTAGATGAGTCAATGCCTAATCATCCCCAAAGGATGCTTGCTTTCAGGACTGTGCTTACCCGTGATGTCTCTCACAATGGCAGACAAAACAGCGTGCTCTGAGGAGTTGAGTTTTCCTCCATATTTTCCCCACACAGCTCAAAGACAAGCAAAACTATGTACCTGCTCTGAGGAACTATTCAGAAAAGTCAAAGTGTTGAAAGAAACACTTGACAATCTCCAGAATATTTATCCTTATGGAGTAGGAAAGAGAACGGATCTGAAGTGGATTTATGACATGGGCATTCTTATTTTTCCTCCATATCCTGGATCCTAATAGGAAAAGAAAAACGGCCTTAATAAAAATGCCCTAGAAGAGGGACTGTCAATGGACTTTAAGATTACATTCCATCACAATTAATGAAACTTTAAACTATCCAAAATCAGGAAACCACTTCATAAATAGTTTAACTTGCAAGGAAAATGGGTGAAAATTTTGTTTGGATGCTCAGATTAAGGCAATTTAACATATATTATTTTGATGCATTGTTTTCTTTGCACCAGTGGTAGACAATACTATATATTTCTGTGAGGCAGATAAATGATGTATATCTGAGAGAATGGAGGGCACAGAAAGAAGTGTCCAATTGCCTCAATCTAATAAAAGAAATGCTGCCTAATATCCTAACACCCTTCATTCCAACTCGCTGTGCATCAGATATAGGCTCAAATATCTAAATGGAGGGTTAACAGGGTGATGTGGGGGGTAAAATAAATCTAAGCACTGGAAACCTGATGTTCTGCCAACTTTACTCATCATGAAATGCATCAGTTGTCCATTTCCAGTTTGATCTCTTCTTCCAAATGCCTGTGACAAGGTTGGAGCAAAGACTTGGAGTAGGTGTCACGGTAATTATCTGATTCCCATTCTTTTGAAAGCAACCTTTCCTGATATGTGTGTTGATTAAAGAGCCTTACACATCACATGTGACTCTACATGACACAAGAATGAATGTCTATGTCTAGGGGTTTCTGATTATACCCATCCTTATAAGGGCATCTGCATGATTCACTTACCAAAAAAAAGCTCACCTGTGAGGGCTTGTAGTCTAGATTAAATTTAGTAGGCACCCAGTAGCCTAAGTTAATTTATTAAATATGGTTATCCTTATGTTCACTTGATTTTAGCCATGGTCATAGATGACTCTGACCCTCTGAAACTTTTGAGAAATTTGCGAAGGCTCCTGAAGTTACAAAGATCCAGTTCTTGAGGCTGATTTGCATAAGCACAGAGGCCCAGAGACTTCTTGGTATAATAGGATCCTGCTGTATATGTGGTAAATAAATCTTAGGCAAGCAGTAAGCTGTGGATATGACCCTTATGTATTTTACTGGTAATGGGAGCTTTCAAATAAATAAACAGTCCACAAATGCTGAGCCAGTAATAATATATTTAACGAAGATTAGTGAAATTCTCCCCCTAATGAATAGGCACCATACTAAATTCCACATAGATCCCCTAGAATGAAGAAGTCTGGTTAATAACATTTAACATCTCAGGTCTAATGTGGGATTCCCCTCTGTATGTTATGAATATGTTTCATTACCATTGGTTAATAAAGAACCTATGGCAGGGCAGAATAGGTCTAGGAGGGGAGAACTAAACTGAATGCAGGGAGAAAGTAGGTGGATGCAAAACGATGCTGTGTAGTTGCCAAAGGAGAAAGAAGCCAGAACCTTACCCAGTAAGCCACAGCCTTATGGCAATACAAAGATTAATATGGGTTAAATTAAGACGTGAGAGTTAGCTAGAGATATGCCTGAATGGTTGGCCAAGCAGTGCTGTAATTAATATAGTTTCTATCATGTTGAGCACCAAACTTGCAAGAGGTGCTCGGGCTGCATTCCCAGCGCCTGGTTCCCGGCACAGGGCACCTTGTTCTGTCCCGCTCGGCTCCCGGTGGGTACCCAAAATAATTACACAGAAACTGTATTCATACTGCCTGGCCCATTAGCTCTAGCCTCTTATTGGCTAATTCTCACATATTTGTTTAACCCATTTCTAATAATCTGTTGTGGCTTACCGGGAAAGATTCAGGGTGTCTGACCTGGGAGCTTCATGGCGGGGCAGCTCTCTCTGGCTCTGTCCCCTTCCCAGTATCCTGTTCTCTTTCCCTGTCTATCTAAGTCCTGCCCTACCAAAAGGCCAAGGCAGTTTCTTTATTAACCAATAAAAGCAACCCAAATACAGAAGGACCCTCCTACACCAGTTAACCTCTTCCACGAGTGTTAAACATTAAGGTTATGCACCTAGGCATGATGGCTGAGTACTAGAACTAGAAAGGCAAAGCAGGATACCACAGACATGAGATTACCCTGGGTCACATAGAGTGAGTTTCAAGCCTGCTGCCTAGGCTACAGTACCAGTTCTTTCCTTAAATAAAATCCATGTAAACAAACAACAACAACACCGACAACAAACAAAAACCAACCAACCAAATACATAGAAGCACAAGAAAGAAAGAAAAAAGAAAAAATTTAAAGATTTTCAAAATCTGGAAGGGCTAGAGACTTGTGGAAGACACTTGCAAAGAGATGAGTTTTGTATGCTAGCATGAAAGTGGGGTTTCTCCTTCCCTCCTCCACATAACAGAGATGTTTATGGTTTCCAGAGCATACAGGACGCTTGGATCCTGTAATTCTCTGTCATCACTCAATATGAAGTAAACCTCCCTGAAGTCCTCCTGAGATGTCCTTGTAAGGCGGTACAGGGATTGTGGAATCAGCAAGTCTGAGCAGTGATGAGTCACACAATACATACTTAACTCCACAAGCTAAGTTTAAAACCTCCCCCCTTTCAAGGAAAGGGGCTTTACTTTGTTTCATAGTTTGACGGTACAATACAGGTACAATATATATTGGTAGGGAAGGCATAGAGGAAGAGTATGAGGCAGCTGGCCATTTATCCTACAATGAGGAAGCAGAGAGATATAAAATATGGTATTTAGGTAGCTTTCTCCTTTTTATTCAGTCAGTGACCCCAGAAACACAGGATACTACCTTCAAATTTAGGGTGACAATCTAATATAAGTTAAAACTCTTCTCAGTTCTAGAGTATGTTTTCACTTCTATTTCATGAAATAATTATATGTATTATATATTTATTATAATTATAATAATTATAATAAATTAATATATAATTATATATTAAATTATTTATTGTATAATAAATATTATAATTATATTATAATAAATATATAATTATAATTATATTATAATTATAATAGGATAGTCACCAAGTGTTGCACTCTTAAATAAACCTGACTTCCCTTTCCCAGAAACTGCCAATTTTCAATAAATATTCAGATAGCGTAGGAGTTCATGGCCAACATCCCTATGTGTGCTAGAACTTTTGTCTGGCTTGAGTTTGTACAGGTCTTAGAAATGCTGTCCCACCTGATAGGAACATGTATATCCAAATTTTCTGCTGTGTCTAGAAGACACTGTGTCTTATCATAATGCACAGCCTATAGAGCTTTTAGTTTCCAATCTTTTTCTTCAATAATCCCTGGACTTTTGGAGAATATTGTGTGTTGTAGGTATTCCTTTGGAGGCTGAACATTCCACATCCTCTTGCTCCTATACCTTGACCAGTTTGGTGCTTGCATACTAATTGCTGTGTAGTGCAAATAGAAGCCTCTCACATGATGGGTGAGAATGCATTATCTGTGGGTTTAATGATAAGTCATTAGGAGATGGACTAACTAATACTGCCACTTCTCAGGATAATGGTAGTAGGTTCTCCCACAGGAACTACAGCCTTTAGCCATTGGTTCTTGTTCTCAACAATGATGCCAGTTATGGCTTTTATTTTGTGGACTAGAACTTAAATCCAATCAGAATATGGGTGGATTACTCCCAGGAAGTTTGTACCACTGTTGCACCTGTGGTGATCTTACCACAGAGTTCTTAGCTGGGTAAGAAAAATGATTACTGTTTTTGCCTCAATTATTGTGCATAGCACTTTCCAGCACTGTGAAAACTAATCATAGTGGTGAAGCTTCTAGGTGAGTACTAAATTTATTTCTTTCACGTTTTATGATGCAAGTCTATGTTTCATTCAAAAATAGGGTTTTTGTCATCAGGTTCTGGAGAGTAATCACGAGCACTGGCAATAACATGTAATGTTAGGGAGAATAAAGGACACCTATTGGACAATGAGTCCAAAAACGGAAACCGATTGCTGGCATTTGGATTTTAGTTTGTTAACCTGCGGAGTTTAGTAAGGGCCTTGCCATCCTATTATAGGGTAAGTCTATTTTAATATGTATATGTACTTAAGAAGCTTCTAGAGTAGTAGGTAGGTTCCCATATGACTTTCCATTCCTATTTTCCCTCCTCCACTCTCCTCTGACACAGGCATTAAGCCCAGCAAGTAATAAATAGGACCTTATGAAACTAAATGCATTCCACACAGCTAAGGATGCCACCATGGGAGTGGATATACAGCCTACAAAATGGGAAAATCCTTTATATATATACATATATACATATGTGTGTATATATATATATATATATATATGTGTGTGTGTGTGTATGTATGTTACTTAGTTAGTTAGTATGCAGAATATACAAGGAACTAAAAATCCCCAAACAAATCCAACTTAAAAATGGAGCATGGAACTGAACATAAAATACTAAAGATATGAATTACAAATGGCTGAAAAACATTTTAAAATGTTCAACATCCTTAGCTACCTCATAAATGAAAAATTAAAATGACTTTGAGATTTTATATCACTCCAAGAAGAACGGCTAGCATACGAAAATCAAATGATAAACACTGGCTTGGATTTGAAGAAAACATAATATTTGTTCACAACTGATGGGTGTGCAACCTGGTGGATCACTGTGTAACTCAATGAAAACTTTTCTCAAAATCTATAAATAGATTTACCAGATAGTACAACTATATATTCCTTGAAATATCCCCAAAGGACTCTACAGAGTATTATAGATCTGTTTATTCACATTCATTGCTATCCTATTCATGTAATCTAGGGTATACAAACAGCCTAGATGACCATAAGCTGATGAATGGGTAATTAAACACTAGTGCCTTCATTTGGGATTTTTTTGCATATTACCCATTCTTTCTATGCAAACTGAAATCTGAGAGTAGTTTCTATCTGTGTTCTCATTGCATGTAGGAGTGCTGACACCATTTGTGCTTCATCTTTCAGGAATGATTTGTGTGGTTCTGTTTCATTTTCCATTGGATTGTTTGTTTTAATGAAGTGTAATTTTCAAAGTTCTTTTTATATTCTGGATATTTAACATCTAGATATATAGTTGGTAAAGAATTTTCCCACTAAACCGTTTGAAAAATTCACATAGAATGTATTACAGAAGTTTCATAAATGTATATGTACAGTCACACATACATAATGAGTTTTGGCAGAGTTACCCTGTAATGGAGAATCAATGACCCTGTTAGATAACACAGGATAACTAACAAAAAACTAAGTGCCAGGAATAGGTTACTTCCTATTGATTAGTGTGGTTTCATATATCCCTATATATTATGGGATATTGTCAATACTGTTGATCACCCTTTGAAATTTGATGGTAAAAACCTATTGAACAAGTCAAAGAACATGGAGAAATTAAGCTGATACTCACCTTGAGCTTTGTTCCTACTAGACAGCTTTCATAGTTCTAGAATGTGCTGTGCATATTACTGGAGAAGAAAAGCAATCATCAGTCTTCCTGATCTCTGAACTCTACTATCTACAGTCATATCTCAGTGACATTCCCATTAGTTTAATAGATGCACAAGAGTCATGGGAGTAACCAACTAACTTCTGATTCAATGTAAAATCTGCTCCACGAGCTGAAACCATATGTGGCACCATTTGGGGGCTAAGATCTGTGAGTAGACTAGACATAGACCCTAGGTGAGAACCTATGGATATTACTCTGCTAGGTGGACATATTATTAGATCAACTCCTAATGAATTTTTGCTATAAATATACATTGGTGCATCAGTCAGCCTTCTTCAGAGGAGCTTCTTGTTCCAGCATCTGATGATTGTCACAGAGAACCAGAACTCACTGTGCTGCCGAGAAGAGGCTGTAGCACACTCAGTCCCTGATGGGACATCTACATCACACACCTTCCTCCCAAGGTCTGAAGAAGAGAGGGCAGAAAGACTGGAAGAGCCTTAGGTGGAGATGAGTATAAGAAGACAGTGCTTGCTGGGCACATCAGGGCAGCTGCACACATAAACTCAGAGGTTGACAGCACATGTAAGATTTGCAAATGATCAGGGAAGATAGAGTTCCAGCAAGAAGAGGGAAGGTGTGCATCCCCAGCCTTAGCTAAGAATCTACTGGCAATTGGCAGCTGCTGGAAGATAGAATCAGGTTTATTTAAAAGTGTATAGACCAACCTCCACTGAAGGCCACACATCCAAGGGTTTATGCAGAGTACAACCTGTAATACAAACCTCGAGCTGATTTACTATAAATGGGGATGCCACAAAACTGAGTTGGTAGTAAAGAATGGATCTGGCAGGAGTAAAGGGAGAAAGTTTGTATAATTGAAATACATCATATAACATTCTCAAAATGGCAATAAAATTGGAAAAGTAAATATATTTTATCAGAGGTTTATGTGTGTGTGCACATGCGCACACACGTGTGTGTTCTTTTATGTACACTCATCACCCTAAATACCCCAGGATACATAAAGTTCATTAATATTGGTGATTTTAGACATCCACTGGAGACTTGAAACCTGCCTCCTTTGGATGAGGCTTCAAGTTTATTTACTAAGTGTCATGTAGACATCTTAGTGCAGTTTGGAGGGAAATCATCAGAGGGTGCTACGTCTTCAGATGTGGTTAATGTCTGCACCCATGTGGTAGCATCACATGACAGACTGCCACTGTGCAGAAGGAGGTCCTTGCTTATGAGTGAGGAGCTTCAATAAGGTTCTGAAAGAGACTTGCCATGTGAGTTTGGTGTACTCAAAAACCAAGTGTCATTTTCCCTAATGAACATGCTTCTTGACATCTGCTCAATTCTGCTACTTCTCTTAATGTTCAGTAAGTTATATTTAGCCTAAGTAATGATAATGTCATTTTCTTAAAACTATGGCAGTCTTTGCCTTCTTTCTCACGTAATAAAGTAATTTCTCCTCATTTATTTTCAGGAAGGAGCAATGGAGACTCAGTGACTCAGATGGAAGACCAGGTTATTGTCACAGAGGGGATGCCTGTGAAGCTGAACTGCAACTATGAGATTTCCTACACAAGTCCATTCCTTCTCTGGTACGTGCAATATCCCAGGAAAGCCCCCCAGTTACTTCTGAAGACCCTGACAGACGAAAAGAGGATGGAGCATCAAGGTTTCTATGCCAACCTCAACAAGAGCAGCAGCTCCTTCCACCTGCAGAAGCCCTCAGTGCAGCTGTGGGACTCTGCCCTGTACTACTGTGCTCTGAGTGACACAGTGAGGGAGACTGCAGGGGAAGCTGCACACAAACCAAGGATGCAGGAGGGCTGAGGGGAGTGGCCCTGTGAGGAAGAACTGTGTGCCTTTTCTACATGGGGTTTAATCAGGCTCCTGAAAAATAACAACAGATCTCAGGTCAAATTCCTAGAAAACAAGGAAATTGTGGATCTGACAGGATAGAATGGAAGTCATTGCCAGAGGCAACATAGGCCTTGATCTCCCTAAGTGGAGGACCTTTAACAGAAAACATCTCCAGGAAAACTTGGACATGGGATTTATCCCTACTGAGATGTCTTGCAAAATTTAGTTATTTAAATTCTCTAGAAAATTTAATTTCTTACCCCATAAATTTATGACCAAATGAAAAAAAATAGACTCTTTTTTAAATCTATGCTTCAATTTCACTCCAGAAGTTATTTACATTTTTCCTTTCCTTGATTCATGTTACATAGAGTTCAGTCTAACTTCTTGTAGAAGCGAGGGGGCCCACTTGTTCATCCCAGTTGCCTGGCTAGCTTAGCCCTGAAATAACCACACAGAAACTGTATTAATTAAATCACTGCTTGGCCCATTAGCTCTAACTTCTTATTGGCTAACTCTTACTGCTGTAAGAAGTCTTACAGCTTGTGGTAACCGGCCTACTTGGGCATGGCCTCTTATACTATATATGCTGATGCAGAGCCTGCATCCACCCCTTTTTCCCTGCTGCTCTTTCAGATTGCTGGATTCGATTTCTGCTCTCTGTTCAAGCACAGAATTCTGATTTGTGAGTTTACTCCTAAATAAATAACCATCTATTTCTCAATTCTGAGCTACTGTGGGATTTCTTTTAAGTGTCCGTTCTGCATCTTACAACTTAATTTCACCCATCTCCATTAATCTGTGTATCACCACATGGTTGTGGCTTACTGGCAAAGATTCGGCATGTTTGATTCTGGTGGCTCCATGGTGTCTCCCTGGCTCTACCCTTCTTTCTCCCAGCATTCAGTTCTGTCTTCCCTGCCTACCTAAGTTCTGCCCTATCAACAGGCCAATGCAGTTTCTTTATTCATTAATGGTAATGAAAGCACACAGAGGGGACTCCCACATCACCTCCCCTTTTCTGTTTAAACTAAAAGGAAGGCTTTAACATAGTAAAATTACATGTAACAAAACAGTTATTAAGTAAGAATTATAGTTACAATATTTATATCTACTTTATCTTTTATCATTACTAAGGAAAACTATACTATTACTATCTATTCTTCAACTCTATCAAAGACTCCAGAAGAATATGATATTACCTAAGTAAACAGGAGGTACATTGTAAGCAAATTCCAAAACTCTAGAATTGACAGAGACTTCTCACTGCCTGAACAGTTCTTTTGTAACCAAAGTTCTTGGGGCATCCATCTTCAGCCCACAGGCCCATAGGATGCAGCAGACTTTTCCATGAAGCAGGAAATTTCAAAGACATTTCAGTCACTTTCTTCTGTATCCTGCAGAATATCTTGCAGACTCTTTCATGAAGCAGGAACCCTGAGGACCATCTCACCTTTAGGCACGTTCATCAGTCATTTCTCTGTGGGTCCTGCATGTCCAGGCAAGAGTAGTTTCTTGCCCAAATGGCTAACCAACTCCATAAGGAGCCTGTTTGATGCCCATCTTCCTCTTGAAGTAGATTGGTGCTGCAAGGAACAGATATGTCTCATTGTCATGATAAGTCCTAAATTCTTAAACATTTTAAATGCCATATTATGAAGGTCTCTGAAAGATTTGA